>CBVK0101412051.1:0-15854 GCA_900067695.1 Picea abies | reverse complement strand
ACTGTTCTGTCAGCTGGATTATCCCAGCTCACTGGAGTGTTGCACTTTCTTCCATAAAGCACTTCGAATGGGCTCATCTTCAGAGATGTATGATACCCATTATTGTAAGCAAATTCTACCAGATGCAGGTAGTCTTTCCACCTTGATGGTTTATCCATCACATACATTCTCAGCATGTCTTCTATTACTTGGTTTACTCTCTCTGTCTGTCCATCTGACTCGGGATGATATGTTGTACTGAAGTTCAAATTCGTTCTGAATCCCTTGAACAGTCCTCTCCAGAAATTCGAAGTGAATTTCGGGTCCCTGTCAGACACAATTGTCTTAGGAATTCCATGCAAGCATGCAACTTCTTTTAAAAATATATCAGCAACATCTGCTGCTCTGTGGGTGGTTTTCAATGGAATAAAATGGGTAGCTTTAGTAAGATTGTCCACCACCACCATTATTGAATCATGCTGCTTGCTTGTTCTGGGCAATCCTGTGATAAAATCCATTGTTACCACATCCCATTTCCACTCAGGAATAGGTAAAGGCTGCAACAACCCCGATGGGTGTCTGTTCTCAACCTTGACCTTCTGGCATTCCATACATCTGGCAATGTATTCAGTAGTTTCCTTCTTCATACCTGGCCAAAAATAATGGCTTTTGACTGCTGCCACAGTCTTTTGATATCCAGGATGACCAACATAAGTCACATTATGCATTTCTTTTAGAATTGCCAGCTTCAATTCTCTGTCATTAGGTACATATACTTTGTTTTTATATAGAAGTAAACTATCAGTTCCCAAGGTGTAACTTTCCTCGGTCTGTGGTCTCTCACGCTGTTGTAGCTTTGCTACAAGTCTTTTGTACTGCAAATCAACATTTGCAGCTTCAAGAATTCTATCTTTCAACTCAGTTCTGTACATGCTAATGGTTGTAGCATGTAATTCATGCACTTTTCTACTGAGTGCATCAACCACTTTATTATCTTTCCCTTTGATATGCTTGATATCAAAGTCATATTCGCACAGAAATTCCAACCATCTAATTTGCCTGGCATTTAGGGTTGGCTGATCAAATAAATACTTCAGACCATTATGGTCTGTTCTTAATTCAAATTTCTTTCCCATGAGGTAATGTCTCCATTTCCTCAATGCATGGAAAACTGTTGCAAGCTCTAAATCATGAGTGGCATAATTCTTTTCATTCTCTTTCATCTTTCGGGATTCATAGAAGACTACAAATCCTTCTTGGCTAAGAACTCCTCCCAGCCCTTCCTTACATGCATCTGTGCATACTACGTAATCCTTACTTGGATCAACAATCTTTAGGATTGGAGCACTAGTGAGCAGCTGCTTCAATTGCTAGAAGCTACTCTCACATTGTTCAGTCCACTAGAACTTCTTCTCCTTCCTTTGCAAGGAAGTGATAGCATGAGATATCCTTGAAAATTCGGCTATGAACCTCCTATAATAACTTGCCAAACCCATAAAGGATCTAACTTCTGTCACATTTCTTGGCGCTGGCCACTCTTGAATGGCCTGTACCTTCTCAGTATCCACAGTGATCCCTTATTCAGAAATAATGTGTCCCAAGTAATGGATCTGCTTTTGGTAAAATGAGCACTTGCTCAGTTTTGCGTACAGCTGGTGTTCTCTCAACACCTGCAGCACCCTTCTCAAGTGTTGCTCATGTTCTTCCTCTGTCTTGGAGTACACCAAGATGTCATCCAGGAATACTATGACGAACTTGTCCAAATAATTTCTGAACACTCCATTCATTAAGCACATGAAGACAGCAGGCGCATTGGATAATCCAAACGGCACCACTGTAAACTCATAGTGACCATACCTTGTTCTAAAGGCGGTCTTGCTGATGTCTTCATATTTTATTATCACTTGGTGATATCCAGATCGAAGATCTATTTTTGAAAATACTTTCACATCCTTTAACTGATCAAAAAGATCATCAATCCTTGGCAGAGGATATTTGTTTTTGACAGTGACTTTATTCAACTGTCGAAAGTCAATGCACAGCCTCATCGTCCCATCTTTATTCTTCATGAATAGGACTGGGGCTCCCCATGGTGACACGCTCGAATGAATGTACCCTTTCTTTAGTAGCTCTTCGAGCTGCAGTTGCAACTCTTTCAGCTCTGGTGTGCTCATCCTATAAGGAGCCTTTGAAATTGGAGCTGCTCCAGGCATCAGATTTATAGAGAAATCGATGTCCCTCTTCAAAGGTAGTCCAGGCACCTTCTGAAACATGTCCTCAAACTCTTTGAGAACCTTGTGGTCTTCCACATTCGAGACCACATCTTGGAATACTTCTTCCACCCGGGCTGCAAATAATTGACAGCCTTTACGGTAACATTTCTTCAGCTGCATGGATGAGATTTCTCTAACAGCCACAGCTTTGGGAATTCCTTGGATTGTTACCTGCTTTCCCTCTTCGTTCAGACATGTAAAAATCTTGTTTCGACAATCCAGAAGGGCATGGTGTTGGTCCAACCAATCCATCCCAATTAAGCAATCATATGAGCCTAAAGGCAGAATGTTCAATTCAACCTTATTGCTCATTCCTCTCATGTCCACTGAACAGGACTTAACCAATTCAGTGACCTTCCTCTTGGTCCCTGTGGCTAACTGCACTAACCAAGACTTCTCATGTTTGCTCTTCTTTAGATGCAAACTTTCCACCACCCTAGGATCTACATAACTATGGCTAGCCCCTGAATCAATCAAAATAACAAGTGGTCAGTTGTTGATCATACCTTCCACTTCAATCATGTGTGATTGAAATTATGCTTCCTTGTTGTCCAGGGCTGCGTAGATTGTCGACATTCTGCTGCCCATATCCTCCATTGTTTCATCTTTTTGAACAGTATGGACAGTTCTTGCTTTGTCTTTTCTGTGGGGGTAGTATCTGTACCTATGATTCCCTTTACAGCCCCAACACTCCATGGGTGGAGGCCTTGTCATCTTTTCACTCCCTTCGACTTTCCCGGGCTCTTTAAAAGATGACTGTCCCCAAGGACTATCTCTGAAAAAGGAAGGCTTACTTCCCTTCTGCCTCTGTTCTTTCTTAAACCTCTTCTGGTTATCCCAAGCCTTCCGAAAGGTAGGCCTTTCTCTCTGTTGTTCGTATAGGCATTTTTCCCTTCGTATGGTTTCTTCCATGGTCTTAGGATCATCATATTGAATTTTTTCACCAAGAGAAGGTGGCAGTCCACTCAAATACCTTTGAATTTTGACAGCCTCGTCCTTGATAAATGGAACATACTTCAGTAGTTCCAGAAAAATTCGTTCATACTCATCAATGGTCATGCTGCCTAGCTTGAGTTCGAAGAACTCCTTCATCTTTCTATCATAGTATCTTTTAGTCAGGTATTTCTTGTCAAAATACCTCTTAAAATCCTTCCATGTGACCTCTTTCTCTCTGATGTGTTGCACCTACACAAACTGATCCCACCACATGGACGCTTTTCCTTTCAGCTGGTACATTGCAATTCTTCCCTCTGCATGGGAAAATTAATTCTATAGCTGGAAGTATTTCTTCATGCCAAGCAACCAGGTCTCGTCATCTTCCTCCTTCTTATGTTCTCCATTGAATGTTGGAGGCTTTATCTTGTTCATCTCTCCTTTCAATTCCTCCCTTCCAGATTTCTGATGTTTTCTGGTAGGTGATGGGATTGAACTATTGTGTGTCGCTCTGTCCAAATGTTTTTGGGAGCGACTGTGACATCAGCTACCACTCCTCGATCTACTTCTTCTCCCATGGTCTCTGCGACTCTGTTGTACTTGAGTCTCTTCCCTTGTCAAGTTTCCTCTCTATTCTTTCCAGACTCTGTAAGAATTTTAAGTTTAATTTCCCTTGCCGATCCTTGACTTTCATGAGCTTTTGGCTATCATCTCGACACTCCTTGGCCTCTCTTTACAATCCTTCAAGGATTTTCATTATATGTCCTTCCTTATCCATCTCCTTTCCATGCCCATTAGAGTTCGATCCTTCAACTCCTAGGTTAACATCCTTTCCTTCTCGTTCGTCTTCCATTTCAGGGGTAGTTTGCACTCTTCCCCACTCCATACTCAGCATTGATTAACTGGGGTTTTGGCCTCTGTCGTATTCTGAACATGCACTGTGCAATCCAATTCAAAAATTTCCAGGCCATTAAACTTCATGAATAATCCACAACGTTTATAACTAATATGAACAAGAACGAAAGACATTTCAACTTCGCAGGTTTTTTGAGCTCTGTCTGGCTCTGTGTTTTTTCGGGTTTCTTGAAATTCTCCTATTTCCCTATTGGGAAATTTTCCTCCCACATGTAACTCTTCAAGGTCTCCCTTCCTTCTATCGAGGTTACCTCTATCGAGGTTTTGAAACCAGCAATGTTCTGGTGGGTTGAATCCCCGATTTTCGATTTCCCGATGCTCTATCCTTACGTGGTAGCCCCTGCTATGGGCTCAACACTATGTGACCGCTGACTCGTGACCCTGGCCTTTTCCCTTATCGGGGTTCGGGGTTTCGTGAATTGAAATGTGGCAAAACTCTTGACAACGAAATCCCCGATTTTCCGATTTTTGATGGACTCCGTCTGTGCTAGCCCTCTGGGCTATAGCCTCACCATACGACCACTGCGCATGACCGTGATCAATCCTCCTATCGGGGTTTCGGGATTTGTGATGTCGCGATGCACATGTATTCACAACCTCCGATCCTCCGATTCCTGATGTGCTTTTACACTGGCTAGCTCTCCTGGCTCAGTCTCTAGTCCACATGACCATACTATATGACCTCCACCTTACCCCGTCGGGGTTTCGGTGGTTTCAATGTCAAAGCGCATACGCTCACGGGATCCCCGATATCCTGATTACCGATATGCCAATGCACCTTTTGCTTTAAACCTTCGCGGTTAAGCCCAGGTCCATGTGACCTCTACCCCATGACCGTACTCAAAGCTCTTGTCAGGTTTTTGAGGTTCGGAGTTTCAAAGTGTATGAATCAGTTGTCACCGGGGTTCCTGATTTCCCGATGAACTTCAAGTACCGATGGACTTACTCCTTGTCAGGACTTTCCCCGATGGCATATCTCTGCCACATGTCCCATAATATGAACGGTCCAGATCTTTTCGCGAAATCACGGATCGCGATTCCGTGTGAAAATATTTCTATGTGCTCGAGAAATTCGATTCTCCGATTTCCAACTCTCGCCAGGATTCTGACACGTGTCCTCCTTGAGATCCTACAGATATGATTTCTTCGGTGTTTTGAGACTCACAAGGTCTCAATCCTCTTGACTTAACAAAACCCTGATGACTCTGATATCCTGATGACCTTCCGGGACTTCTCCTCTACCCATGAGGACTTAAACATTGTGCAACTTCTGTCAACTCGTACAGTTGACGGGTAATTCCACAGTGATCTTACAACTCACGATCCTCCCGAGTTTAAACTCCTGTGCAGTATTCAAAGGCTTTAAACCTTGTGCACATTCTCCAGATCTGACGGTTACAAGGGTTCTCCTTCCCTCCCAAACAGATCCTACAGTTCTAACACCATTGGTGTAGAGACCTGTCTTCCTGTGCTCATAGGCCACCTCGGCTGCAGTTTCACTGCACCGCTAAACCTCCTGAGCTTGTAAGCATGGTCAAGCAACTACTTGACACACTGGAACAAACCAACTTCCGAATTGGCCATTCTAGGCCCAATTTATCTTCACCTTTTTGGTCCAAAGACCGCTCCACTGGCCCATCTAGGCTCTATGTCGAAACCTTGGCTCTGATACCACTTTGTAGTGTACCTTTTCACTACCAAGGTTTTCAACCTCTCAGTTACCATTCTATACATGAATTTTTACATAATTCGTACAGGAATTATAGCCACATGCATTTAACACACTTAAACACACTTAATTCTCAGAGTAAAATATATAAGTTACTGCTACAATTAGACAAGCCATAGCATTCAACAACAACTCATTTACACAGCGGAAAACATGATACATAAACAACATAGGCATGCCAAATGTGATAAAAAAATAATTCAGATACTTATCTTTGAACAGCTGTAGAATTCACCAACCAAGTGCAGGCCTTCCACAAACCTCCCAGGCTTAGACCACACTGTTCATCAACTCAATAGTGGGTCACCCCCGAGCTGGAACCGAGCTCCACCCCAAGGAAAGGAATCCTAGGCTAGGCTGAGGTTACAGGGAAGATAGCACATACACATCCACCAGGAAGAAATCTCTCCCAGGAATCTCCCACGCTCACTGCCCACAGACCCTCATTCCCCACATGCCTATTCCACCCCAGGAGAGTGCACCTTCTCTGTCACCTAGACAGTCCTTCGGCTGTCAGTCTCCCTTACCTTGGGTTATAGGAACAGACCAGACCGGAAGTCTCCGGGCTCTATGGCAGCTACAGGGTTCCTTCCAGGAGTTCTCTTCTCCCTCTACGCGCTCTCTCACCTGTAGGAGTCGCTCATAGGCCAACAAGCCTCACGCAGTCCAGTACTGTGTGGTCACAACAAACCACGGGGAACACAGACAAAGGCTTCCCCAAACTGGTTCAGCAATCACAGATGATCTCACGGTGATATTTTTAGAACAGGCTCCATGCACAGGCTAGCTCAGCTTTTCCCCAACAACCAAGGATTCATCCATTCGAGTTCAATACAGGGTTCTGGTTCAGGAAATGTGCACACAGGATTTCTCAGAGACAGACACAGACTCCACACTCACGGGATAGGGTGTACACGATTTCTTCAGGACAAACATAGGCTTTTCGGCTTTTGGAGCTAAACCTGGGTATTCTAGCAGATGGCGTACCGGTTCCATGCTCAGAGGTTCGGGTTTGAATGGAGAGAAGATCCCCTCCCATGGTTCAGCTTGACGCTTATATTTGCATGCACCATGGTTGACACTTGTCACCCTGGGAACTGCATGCATACCATAGCATGCATCCCCTTTGCACGTTCCCTCCCCTGCCAGGAACTTAGAATAAACAGAAATGCATAGGTCTCTTTTTAAAATAATATTAAAATATTATTTCCCAGGCTTAAGCCCCTAAGCTTAGCACTCATCCCCTTTCCCACCTTCCAGCCCCTAGTTCCTTGCCCACTCTGTGGACGCTCAGTCCCCCATCACTCATTCATCGTGGTCGGTATGTAATGGCAGTGTTTATGTTTTATTAATTTATCTGCATACATACAAGTACATCAGCAGGCTCCTGGCCTTCAACACTTAGGCTCCCTGGCCTAACAAACACATAAGCCTACAACTTATACAAAACTTGGCTCACCAGCCTATAGAACACATTTATAATTCTTTGCATATAACATGATCTGTACGGGGCTCGGCCTTAGGGACACTAGAGGAGTTGAGAAACATCTTGTAAAATAATTTTTGACAAATTAATCCCAGAGAGCCAAGTCCATTGAAGGAGGCTCAAGGAGATGTAGCCCGGAGAGGGGTGAACTCCTTTATCATGTTGTTATTTTTGTGAGTGTTTGTTGGTTATTATTTGTTGCAAGTTATTTTTGTTGTTGTATTTATGAAAACAACATATTCAATCTTGCAAAGACCTCACACATAACCATTTAAAAGAAGCATGAACTTAACACATAATTTATCTTGCATATTTTAACACATGGAGCAAGGTCCTGTAAAGTTTATTTTAATGAAGTAGAGGGTGCTTGCATAGCATAAAAAGTCATCCCACTATTTTTAGATCATTCTCGATCTCTGCCACGTGTCTCCACTAATGGGCGGTTATGATCTGTTTCGGGGTTTCACCGTGGATTTACCCGATCTCTTGTCCATAGGACTTCCGATATCCCGACACCTTTGCGGGACCTTCACTCTACTTATGAGAGTTTAAACCTCGTGCAACTCCTGTCAGATCGGACGACTGCTGGGTAATTAGTTGAGGATCCAATGATCCTCAATCTCTTGAGCTTGAAACTCTGGTAACAACCATAACCTCCCTGCTTCTCTATCAAATCGAACAGCTGGTGGGATTTCACTGATCCTCTACATAGAATTTTGTTTGTTCATCTCTTCCCTTCGACGACTTAGAAAATTCGAATCCTTCAAAGGTCTTCCATGACTTCCAGCCCCTCAAGAACCTCTTGCATGCACTCTTTGTGGCAAACCTTCAAAACATTTCGGTGGTGAACACCTTCGACTCTGTGCACTCCTTGGAACAATAGTTCTTCAATAGCTTCTCAGGTTTCAAACCCTAGATTTAAGATTGGTCTGTGCACACCTTGCATGACTCCTGTGTCAAATATTCCCTTCAAAGGAAATGAGAACAAAATTTATCCCTGTCTGAGAATTCCAAAGACAAATATCTGACTCCTTTGTCAACGCACACCTTGCGGACTATTCAACTACACTCCTTGCAGGAATCCTTACTCAGACAGATAAACAATTGAAACTCATTTCCATTTACCCTTTTCTCTCAGATTTCAAACATTTAACAAGAAATCACTCAAACATAGCATAAAAGAAATTGCATGATAGGAAGAGTAAAACCATGAACATACCATTCAACATACACATACAAGAAACAAATACAATGCCATGAATCTGAATTAAAGACTTCTTATATTAACTCAAATCTCTATACATGGGTGTTTTCTCAAACACAATTTCTTTTTCTCGGCTCTGTGTGCTCTTCTCCTAGTAATGTTCTTCTCTATATGTTCTCCTCACCGTTCTCTTCTCCATTCTCTTCTATATTTTCAATAATACAATGAGGGTGTCTATATTCTGTTTCCCTCTCTCATTCTAAGCTGTCTAATCTATGCATTAAAGATACCTACTAACATAAATGCCTTCTTAGTCCTTCAGACAAGAGCCAGTCTCTCAAGGTTTGATTACAATCTATTAGTATGCCTCTCCTTAACTATCACATTTAAGTTTGGCACATCCGATCTTCAAAAGTTTTTAAACAATTTATCATGTACTCAAAATGTGTTACGGTGGCCCCACGCTCACTTGAAGTTGACAATGCTCCTGCATCAAGTTGACTGCAAGGGAGTAATGGATGCAATGGGATCTCCGATTTTCTTAGTTGGTTGCCCCGGAGTAGTAACCGGAGTCTGTTTTTTCGGCAGGTCGGGAGTATTTATCTCTATTTTCGGACTCTTAGTTTTCTCTTCCCCGTCATGGTTTTTTTCTTGGCTGGGTGTCGCATCTTTGGAGCCTTCGTCTTCTTTTTGTTTCACCTCTGTCATACTCGGATTCTCACCACGCAGTACTGTGGCAAGACAACTGCGTCGATGTTCTTGGAATTTTAGAACATTGGCCCTCTCTTCAGGTGCCAAGGTTTGTATCCGAGCAAAAATCTTGGCATAAGATCTTGCACCTCGAAAAATGTCATCCGAGGATGAATTTTCATGTTTGAACCTTTTGAGTCCGCAACTGGCCAAATGATTACTTATGACCCTTTGTGGATCGTGCTTCTTGAATTCAATAAGAACCAATTTTAGGTCTTTCAGGGCTGCTGCCTCAGCTTTAGCATGCCCGAAATCTAACAAAGAATATGAATTTAAATGAACAGGAAAATGTGGCCATACCTTCTTTGAATATCCCTTAAGCTCCTTGCTTATGCCACCGATTACTGTTTGTCTAGCAACCTCACGACAAGCCAGCTTGTCGGGTATGAATAATGGTAATGCATGTGGGGGAACAGAAGCCCCGAAAACTCTGAGATATGAGAATTTGGCTTATACATACCAGTCAGCTATACTTCTCAAATTCATCACTTTACTATCAGAGATCCTGGGTGGTGGGTGGCCGAAAATACTGACATGCAATGGTATCATTACCCAGTTAAAGATTTCATATATGAAATATGCCGCTTTGTTTTCCCACAATTTTGAATGATAGACGTGGATGGAATCGGCCACTGATGGAGTCAAACTCCAACTCATTAAGGGAAAGGGTGTTATAAAAAACACGGCGTCCATAATGTATGCAGACATAAAAAATGAAGAAATATTTCCTCTTTCTTTCTGTGCCCGATACTCTGTAACTTGATTGGTCAAGCTATAACATAGCATTTTCACCCAGTCGTAGGAATATCCTTCAGTGAATTGATGTATTAGAGGCACCCATTGAAGAAATAAATGTGTGGTGTCCTCTCTCCCATATAATCTGCAGGTCATCATAGCTATATACTTGAACTATGGTTCCAAGGAAGCTATTGAATATATACCATTACTGTCTTCCCTGAACTTCAGAGGGTGGGAAACCCAATCTATGATTAGGATGGACATAGTCTTTTCATATTGCACACATTCCTTCTGTTTGAACTTCTCCAAGAATTTGGCATCGTATGTAAGGTCCGACATGGTAGGCAACTTGTACATAGCCTACAGTTTTTCAGGTCTGAAAGTCCCGATGGTGACCTTCTTCTCATTGATGATGGTTCTAGTTGGTGTGTCCACATGGTCTAAAGCCCACCGGACCATATCATAGTAAGGGATCAGTCGTGGCCTAGCAACTACTTTATGCATTCCATATTGGATGACGATCTTATATTGGTGGTTATGTCGTCTTTTTCATTGACACTAGAATCGTCAGAATAATCTACTAATTTGGCCTGTAGAACATCAAAAACAAATGACCAGGTCAGGACAGAGTTGACACTTCAAGGTGAAGTATCTGCAACGTTGTCTGAACCTTGTCCCAAAACCTCAACATTGGCTTTAGATGCTTTTCGCAGGGCCATGACGGGAGATCCTGCTTTAGCTCTTCAACGATAAAAATATGTATACATACAAAAATTAGTTCGCTGAGAAAAGTGTGCTCTGCGTAACATAGAAATGAATTAGTGATAATGAATAACAACTCTATAAATTCAAAAACTCGGTACTTTTTAAGAACAGATCGGTCAAATCATGATTAAATATAAATTTAGCAATAAAAAACCCAATCTTTACTTGTCAATTCGCCTTGTTTCTAATTAATGCCATAAATTTTGGCAATTCGAAATGTCAGTTGGCGTAAGGAAGAATTAAGACTACCTCGTGAACTGTGCATGCATCAAATCATGAAAAATACTGGCTTAGCTCAATTAATCAGGTTTTACCAACGTTAATTAATCTTTCTTTACTCGTTGCATCGAGAGTTTTACCTTTAACCCTTTGAAACTCTAACACCCAAGATTGTCATTATTGTCTTTGGTTAATAAAAAATGTAATTATGATTAGGCACTTAATTAATTACGTGATTATTTCTATCACAATTTCGCGACTCGGAGCTTCAAAGGTATAGCTTCCAGGCAGTTTGTATGCTGAGGTGTGAAACCGCGAGATCACGATGATATGTTTTAATTTAAAAGGGAAGATAAAATCGGATTAAGTGTTTAATTAATTATGTTTATATCTTTATTGCGACTTCGTGACTCGGGGCTTTGACAGTGTAGCTTTTTAAAAGAAGATACGTCGAGTTGCAAATTTCCGACAGAACTTAACCATGGCTAAGATTTTACCATTAACCTTAATGTGGGTTACTAAAACAAGAAAGTTTTGGTTTCAGCTCTCGGGGTTACGACAGTAAGACTTTTGGATTTAGTAAATACCGAGACATGAAAACCTAATGATTCTTAACAATAATTTAGGAAAATTTTACTCTCCTTACTGACCTGGGTAAAATTTTTAAAGGATTTCGTCGTTTCATTGTTCGGGACTTGTGAACTATGTGATCTATAGCATCTGACATACGAAATCCCGAGGTAAAAAAGGGGGAAAATTATCTGAACGAAAAGTAGAACTCGCCTTGAGAGTATAATAACCATTGCCACTTGCGTGATGAGACTTCAAAGATTTTGAAACAACAGAAGGAAAATACGAAAACCATTTTTCGATTTCGAGCATTAAGACATAAATTCAAAACGGGCTAAAAAGAAAAGGCGGCTCCAACATAGGCTCCAACTAGGGATCTCATTTTCTTGTAAGACAGGAAGAACAGTAGACCACATGCCGATATTGGGTAAATGGAGTCAATGGATTTAATCCAGTGAAAAGGTTCCTAAGAACAAGATATTGAAGGGGAAAGAGACATCATTTTTTACCTTTGAAAAGATTTTCAAAATCAGATACCTTTTTAAGCTTAGTTGTAGTTCCTTTCACGACTTTCCCCTTCCCGTTACTGAATTTAGGTCTACCTTAAGACAATCAAAATATTTCTAGGAGACCCAATAGATCTTCTGGCTATCAACTTGCATCAAAAGAAGAAGATTATATGTTTTTAATTAGGAAGCCCCATCTAAACATGGGATGTAGATCAGGGTTTTAAAAAGAATTGGTTACCAGAGTAAAGTGATATTCATGTATAACAACCTTACAGATATCTCAGATATTGCTTCATTTCCAACGAGCCTATTCAGTACCTCGGCAAAATTATCTAGCCCCTTTTACTGAATTTCCTTTCACCACTTCAGAATATATTTTTGCATTTAAATACTGAGACGAGGGAAATCATTTCTGAATTTCCTTTCATCGTCTCTTGGACTAGACGAGGGAAATCATTTCTGAATTTCCTTTCACCACCTGTCTTATATTTTGCTTTTTTGAGCGCAAAGATGGCGGCAATCAGTTTGTATTAGGGCTAATATCTGTGTAATATTTTGCATTATAGGTCTGTCAAATTACTTTGATTACTTGGTACCAACCTTCCCTTAACCTTCACAACACCTTCGTTCTCAGGGAAAAAGGGAAAATAACTTTCTTAGGGTATTCTATTTGAGCAAGCCTCGATCCTCCAAAATTGTTGAAAAAACTAGGAAAGTTAGGATCACTTTAAGCGTCCCTTCATTTAGCAAGGGACCGAGGAGTTGTGAAGACCCGCTTTCTTTCCACAATCTGCTTTGAAGCACTCAAGGTTGAAACAAAATCTCTTCTCCCTACGTATGCAAAATGGAAAGATGTTGACTTTTTAAAAGGTAAACCCGAAGACAGAAAAGGGTGACAGATAGTGATCTATGGACTGAAAAATAGAAGTCAAAAATTCGAAACTGACTCTTGTAAATAGTTTTTAGGGGCACTTTACTTTGACTGACTGATTTAATTTGAGTGACTTGTTTAATTTGTCTTATTCTTTCGTAAATGATTAAACAAGGAAAATTTTTGTTGTTTATTAGTTCAGACTATGTTGTTGTCTGAATGAGGTTACCTTAGTTTTCTTTAATAGCCCTTCAGAACAAGTCTTTTAGGGAATCTCGCCTTTACCTTATCGTTTCATTTTCTTTGCACAATATCAAAAATCTTTGGTATCACCTATTTAAGTCGATTTATTTCTGACACCAACTTTCGGTTTAATTCTCCTACTTGTTTTGTGTGCAGCTAGAATCCTGTAAGAGGCAAATACGAAGGTTATCGAGGCTATCTTAAAGGTGTCAAAAATTTGCAAAAGAAAATCAACATAACAAAACAAAATGGAAAATATATATACATAAGTAAAAATTCTATATACGAATATATAAATCTAAATTTAAATGAACTCCCTTTTTTTTTTGTTTTTTAGGTGACTGTTTATGTCACATAATGCTTCAGATAATGCCCATTGACAGGGGTGTTGAGGATTTCACTGTCTAGATTTTCCAGTAGGAAATAATTTTTTCCTTCGAGAGCTGAGACTCTGAATGGCCAATACTAGAGGTGATCGAATTTACCATGTTTCGCTGCTTCTTCCCTCCTTGCATCCCACGTTAGTACTAAATCACCTGGGAGGAAATCTTTGTCCTTTCCCCTATGGTCGAATAATTCCTTCATGTCATCTTGATACTTCTGCATATTTTCATCTACTTCGACCCTATGATGTTGAACCTTGATTAGCTAGTTTATCCTCCTGGTGACATGATAAGGTTCTTCTTTCTAATATTTCCACAACTTCATCATGCGGAGTACTAAATTTATTGGTAACACCACATCTGTCCCATATACCATCTAAAAAGCAGACATGTCAATAGAATTTTTAGTGCCTATGCGATTCTCCCACAAAGCGTACTTTAAATGTACATGCCAAGGCTTTTTGCTTTCATCCAACACTTTCTTAATTATATTGATCAGGATCTTGTTCGACGACTCAGCCAGTCCATTTCCTTGGGGGTAGTACGTTGTAGAATGGCCAAGAATGATATTATACTTTTGGCAGAAGCTGATCATAGCCATAGATTTGAAAGCCTGGGCATTATCTGTGACTATCTTTCGGGGGCAGCCAAATCTTGACAGGATATTGTCTTCTAAGAACTCTTTTACCAGCAAGTTAGTTTCCCTCTTAGTCAAAATAACTTCCACCCATTTAGTAAAGTAGTCTGTGGCAGTTAAGATCCACTTGTGTTGGGGGATAGAATGCGTATTAATCTCTCCTATGAAATGTAGCCTCCATTTTTGAAAAGGGGCTTCAGTTTTCACAGGAACTAAAGGTAGCAACGGGAGTTTTTGTTTACCTGCAAATAGCTGACAAGGGTTACAGGCTTGGACTTTGGTGATAACGTCAGAAAAGAGTTTTGGCCAGTAATACCCAGACCTTAGAATTTTGTAAGTTGTGGCCCTCCAATTGTGATGTCCTCGACAAACTCCTTCATGAAGTTCCCTTATAACCCTTTCTGTTTCTGGTTCGACTAAACAGACTAACAAGAAACTGAGCGGGTCTTTCCAATATAGTTGATTTTCGGTGATACAATACTTAACCACATGAAGCTTTAAAGTCCTGGCTTTTGATGGTGATAGTTCACTTGGGCATTTTAGAGTCAATAGGTTGGATACTATGTTTCTGTAGCATTCTGATGATAGAAACTTCTCCTAGATCTTAATTGCACTTGTTGGTTCATCAAGCTCACTTACATTCATATTTTCCTCATATCCCTTTAGGCAGTTTATATCTAGAGCTCTGAGATTTGATTCAGCCAAAAGTTTGGCTAGGCCTTGTCCTTTTATTAATTTAGTAGGTTTGATTTCCAGGTCAAATTCTTGAATCTTGGCCAGCCATCATCCTCTTTTCCCATCACTGTCTGGTTGTACCAAAATATCTTTCATAGAACTGGTTGGTACGTACACAATGATCTTGGAGTGCAATACATATGTTCTAAATGCCTCCAGTGATTTTACCATGGTGTACGTTTGTTTTTCAATTATATTGTATTTAAGTTCTGTGTCTCTGAGACTCTTGCTGAAAAAGGCGATCGACTGTTCAAAACCCTCTTCGTTCTTTTGGAGGAGCACTGCAACAATCCTGTGTTCGGAAGAAAATGAAAAAATAAGAAAGTCTTTCAGATAATCGGGACTTGCCAATACAGGTACCTTGGCTATTACTTTCTTAATATCTTTGAATGACACTTTGTCTTATGTTGTCCACTTTACTTCACTATTATTTTTTAGCATATTTGTGATCAATTTTACAATTTCAACGAAATTTGGGACAAATTTTCGTAAAAAAAATATTTTTCCTAAGAAAGATTGAATTTCTTTTACATTTATGGGAATGTTTATAGTGTCTATTGATTCAAACCTCTTAGGATCAATCTTAATTCCATCCTTAGATATAATATGACCCAGTAATTTACCCTCTTGCATGGCAAAGTGTGATTTCTTGGGGTTTAAGGATAGACCAAACCTGCGACATTTTTTCAAATGTTTGTTTAAGATGTACCAGATGCTCTTCGTCGAATTTGGAGAAGACTGTTAAATCATCGAGATAGATGAATATGAACTTATCCCTCTCTCCAATGAAAGCGATGTCCATAGCGTGTTGGAATGTGGCTCCTGCATTCATCAAACCGAAAGGCATATTATCATACATGAACGTACCCCAAGGAGTAGTAAAAGTTGTTTTTTCTTTATCTTGTTCATTCATGG
>CBVK0101412047.1:0-27727 GCA_900067695.1 Picea abies | reverse complement strand
CAATTACTCAACACTACCTCTGAACCATTTAATTTCTCATGCCTATTTTTTAAGTTAAGGAGTCATTATTTCTATCTTTCTAAAGCTTTGTTTGAATTTTGCAATGATAGGTGTCTACTCGAAATGTTGGAATGTTTCTAAAGTTGAACATAGTGTAAGTCTGAAATTCTTAACACAATTATGACTCACTATAAATAACTTCATGTTCAAACTAAGTGTTTATTAATTTTTAAGCATGGCATATTAAATTGCACTTAATTGAGCATATGCACCACTTCTCTAATCAAATTTTCATTGCACCCTTAATCCACTTTCCATTGAATTATTAATAACTTTCAACTAAGCATCTTCTTCGATTCATATATCCATACCTTATTAATGCATATTTTGTGTAAGTTAAGCATATTTTTCTTGTTAATATAGAAGAAAATTGCATTAAGTTAACCAGGTGGATATATTCTCTTTGGACATGTCTAAGATTAACATAAAAGGGCATATTGCATATTACATGATCATGTCTATGATGGAAAATATATCTAAGTCTACTACTACCTTTAAAATTTGTCAAGATTATATTACTAAGATACATACTAAGAATATGTTTAAGGGTAGAAGGAATTCCCTATGATAACGTTGATAAGAATAAACTAAAACAAGAAAAATAATTCAATCATAAAACTACCAATGATTGTCCATATCAGAGTCTACTAGAATAAACACATGTGATTGTTTTTCTTCGAAGACTATGTTGATAGGTCATTTACATACTTGTCTCTAGCATTTTTCATCTTAGGCTAAGTTTCTTTTAGATGTTGGCCCCCTTCTTCCTTACCCATTTTTTGTTGTTTCACTACCACTACTTCTAGAACCCATATAACCTTGATAATTTGAATGATACTTTCTATC
Organism: Picea abies; assembly: GCA_900067695.1. Classification (NCBI taxonomy): domain Eukaryota; kingdom Viridiplantae; phylum Streptophyta; class Pinopsida; order Pinales; family Pinaceae; genus Picea; species Picea abies. The sequence goes on along the minus strand of CBVK0101412047.1, from coordinate 26,821 downwards.
TAAAGAATATAACTTCTCCAAGATGGGATTTGCTAGAATCCTTTCTCTTCTATAATATAGACCATAGTATTTTTGTTCAACCATCATAATTCCACCATGTTGCAGTAGATTTTTGTATCCATGCTTCTTGAAAATATAATATACTACATCCATTGAATAAATTCATCATTGATCTTCTGATTCCACCTCTTTTATTTCTTACCATAGTCTCCACAGCTCCTAATTCCTCCTTGAATTTTTCCAAGAACCTCGGATGGTATCATTTTTTACATGAATGGAATCTCTTTTGGACCTATGTCGACTGGAATCATCTACATGTTAGCATCCTTTAGAATTGAGTTTTCCTCTACCTTTGCTTCAACCTCAATTATGGTATTTCCCCCCTTCCTATCCACACATAAAATTGGGTCGAGGTCACACTACTACCATAGACTTATGGAATCCACATGCCTAAAATTTATAGACTAAATAGGCTATGGACTTACAAACCCCAAAGAATCCAAATTGAATCATGCTAGGATACTTATGCATAATCTTTATGACCATACCAGTGACTACCAAGAAACCAAACAAAAAGAATAATACCCTCAATAATCTTATAGATATGGATCTACTTTCACTCTAAGAAATTATCTAAATTAAACATCTATCCCAATTATCCAAATAGGTTCCTCTTGCATTCAACATTATCACCATCAAATCAAGCAGTCTAGGTTGAAAACTACGTGTATATGACCTTACTTACTTCATACTAATAACCATCAAATACAACACCTTCATCATTGATAAACTCCATTCATGGTTCAAAATTTTAACGGTGATAGATCACATGCCAACCACATGTCCAAGAGAATGATTGGAAAGCATCCTATTGGGTGGCCACTTCATTATCATGACTTGTGCATACCACCCAATCCAAGGAATATCTATTTATGTTTAAAATAATCAAACAAACACCTTTGAACTTGCATTGACTCAGTTGCTCCCATGAAATATTAAGGTCTTAGGATATATCTTTTTTTCCCTCATTAGCTAATCTATCAGCTAGATTAATTTCTCTACATTTGACATGTAGAGGGATGATAATCGAGATTTTTTTGATAATTTTTAGTATTGATTCCTACCTTTAGGTTAAACTCAAGTTAGTTGTAAGTTTCTCTATGCCAATTCCATTGAGTATTCTTCTCAATGATTTCAGCAAAATGAGAGAGTATCCCTCCATAATTATCACGTCATATCCCTATGTTTTTTCAATGAGAAAGCCAATTTCAATGGATATTAATTATTCTATGTTATTTTTGTCAACCCCGTGAATATTTAAAATATTCTTAGAATGTTACCAGTAGAATCTCTAAAACTCCTTCTACTCCTACAATTCTCTAATTTCCCTTAGAGGCTCCATAAAAAATAACCTTTATGAAACCTAGATGAGGGGGAGACCAATATTTTGGAGAAATATCCTAAGGGAGTAGAGTATGGGGTATTTTCTTACTACTAATGACTAAATCCTAGCTTACTAGGATTTTGATCTTCTATGGGTTGCAATTTTTATTTTCCTATGACCAGTTTAAGGAGTGAACAATTTCTTTGATCTGATGTTGAATATGTGTCTATATATCATCCACTACTTTTTTTGTTCTTTTGAATATTCTTCTATTTCTTTCTTTTGATATAACCTAAAGGAGAAACCTAAAAAATAATTTCCAGCGTCTATTTAGAATTGAGTTCTTGAAAAAGAGAATTTCTCCATTACTTTGCAGTGTCTCTATTGTTATTTCTTCTTTGATTCAACTGCCTAAAGAATATTATTGCTTTTTACTACAAAAACTCTACACGGTTTCATTGATTGAAGAGGTTCTCCAACGTTTCCTATTCCCATTGAAACAAATGACAAATAAATGTACCTTCAAAGCCTCTCTTCTAGATGGTCCTTCAAATCCTCTCTTCTAGATCTTCTCCCAACTTAGAAACTTCTTTCTAGCCAGGAGCCAAATAAAATAGGATATTTTTGCCCAAATATATGGTTTTCAAATCTACTTCCACATTTTATATTTCGCTAATGAGTTATGACCATTTATTGTGACATAATATTTCTTGATAGTTAATGTCCATGAGCCCTTCATTTGTCGTCAAAGGACATATCACTTGTCATTATGTAATTTTTTTATTTGTAGCTCTTCCTATAGCAGTTGAATACCTACTTTATCATTGAGTAGAGGCCATTTTTCTAGTGTTTTCCAAAATCTCCGTCTATTTTGCATTATTGGATTATTATCCTTATACTAGATTATCATATTCCAATTTGAAATGATAAAATGATCTCACAGATCAAGAAGGGTATTATTCTCATTTGTTTTCCAATATTCATCCTAGAAAAGAGTTGAGGCTCCATTATAGACTTCCCAAAAGCAATGGGTCTAAATCATTCCCTTATTTTTCTAAGTATTGTTGAGATCATTGTGCCCACTTTATGACCTTCCATTTTGATGAGATATTGTTCATCTAACTCTACTACATAATTTTCCCTCCAAATTTGTTCCTCCAATTCTCATTTACCTTTTGATCACATCCACCATAATTTTTCTACCAAAGCATCACTAATAGTTTGAATGTATTTAGATCCCAACACCCTTGTAGATTTGGGAAATCACACTTTACCCTTAGTGACCAAGGCCCATTTCTTTTTCTTGGTTATGAATCCCCAAAGATGGATCTCTATAGATTTTTATTATATTTGATAATCTTAAGAAGAGCTACTGGAAGAGAAAACAAGTACAGTGGCATGGATTGAAGGACTAATTTAAGTAGGGTGAGTCTGGCTGAAAGGTTGAGAGACCAAAATGTTCATGGGCTAAGCTTGAGGTATATTTTGGTCAGATGCACTTCCCAAGAGAGATTTCTAGTCACATTTAGAATAAAAGGAGGCCCAAGGTACTTTTAAGGAAGCAATTGTTTTTGGAATCCTATTATTTTTAGGATATCATGTTGGGTGATCAAAGGGATGTTGAAAAAAAATGTGAGCAAATTCCCTTCATTTATTATTATGCCTGAAGCCGGGAAGAAATTATTAAGTATGTATTTTATTATAGAATCCTTTTTGGTCGAGGGGTGTCCCATCATGAGAGTGTCATACAAAAATTGAAAATGAGAGAGGGTGACATCCATAGATTGAAAATGAGAGAGGGTGTCATCCTAGTTAATAATACACAACCCTTTTATCTTTCCATGTAAGATATCTTGTCACAGTCCTTGCCCAAGGGATTCTACCATAAATATGAAAAGGAATGGGGAAAGAGGTGTTAGAATCCAACTTATAATGGTGTTCCTTCAAATTGTTCAAAAAATAAGTAATGGAAACCTTGCAAACATTGTAGAAAAAGCAATCACACTTAGAAGAGTTTCTTTAAGAGGTGCAATGAAATGGACAAATTCAAAAAGAATGCCTCCAAGGAATAGTAGGTAGCTCTTAATGCCTATTCTATTCAATTGGGAAACTATTCTTCTTCTATGGAATGGATTATGGATTTAGGTTCCTCAAATCATATGACAAGTACTCCTTAATTATTCACCTCTTATGTCAAAAACAAACGCAAGGCTCATAAATGTTTTATAAGTGATGGTAAGAAGATTTCAGTAGTTGGCTCTAGTAATATTCAAGTTCCTAATGGTATACTAGACGATTTTTTTCATGTTGAATACATTCCCATCAATCACCTTTATGTTTGTCGTGCTTGTCAAAAAGGTTATAAGTTTGAAGCATGGCTTGATATATATGTTCTAAAATATATTAAAAATAACTTCAAAATTGTTTCATTAGGTCTGGATGATCATGAAGTTGGTTTGTTTAAGTTCACTAGTTCCACTTCACCCAACCAACAACCATTATATTCCTATTTTTCCATGTTGATGAACAAAGTAAGTTGTGGCATGAAAGATTAGGTGGTTTGAAATATGGTAAAATGAAACTTTATCTAAAATGGTACTTGGATTTCCTCCAATTTCTTCCACTAAATATGTTTATGAAGGTAACTGTGCCCTCAGTAAACTTCACAAGGAAATGTTTGATAAGGGTAAAGCTTGGCATGTCCAAGAGTAGTTGTAGTTGATTCACAGTGACATATGTGATCCTCTTGAGACTCCTTCACTAGAAAATGTTGTATATTTCATTACTTGTATTGATGATTACAATAGGAAGACATGGGTTTATTTCTTGAAGCATAAAATTCAATATTATGTTGTATTTCAAGAATTTAAAGCCCCAATTGAAAAATAATATGGTAAATCTATCAAGACTCTTGGAACTAAAAATGCAGGGAAATACATTAAGCATGTATTTACAACATATTTATCCAAGCATGACAGCAAGCATCAAAGCATAGTTCCTTACACACCCCCGACATAATGGGGTTGCCAGAAAAAAAAATAGGACCTTGGTTTAATTGGCTAGATGTGTGCTATATTCAAAAGGATCATTGAAAATATTTTGGGTTGAAGTTGTTTGTTGTGCTAACCATATTTTGAGCAAGGTTCCTACTAAAGATTTTTTTCAAGTTACTCCTAAAACAAAGTGCAGTGGAAGGCGACAAAACATTATCAATTTAAGGGTATTTGGCAGTCAAAGTTGGTGGCATGTCCCTGATGAAAAATGGAAGAAGTTGGAGCCCAAAAATCATCAATGCATATTTATTGGTTATAGTGAGGATTCTAAAGCTTACACATTGTCTAATCCATCCAAACAAGATGTCATCATTTGGTGAGGTGTATTTCAATGAAGTCTCTCCACCCCCTCAATATATCAAACCTCATGTTTCCTTTCAACTTCCTTCATCTCCTATTGAGCCTATGTCTGTTACTCTTTCCTCAAGTAATATGAAATATCTAGATCTTGTTTCACCTACTAGTTCAAATGATCCACCTAAATTTCCTTAAGATATTAGAATGTCTCCCACCACTACTCCTCCTATTCCAATTTGGGCATGGTAGATACTTGAATCTACAGGGTCTAAGATTGGTATTTTATTTTACACTCGAAGGACTAGATTTGATTTTTGTCTCATGGAAAAAGTGTTGACCATAGATGATCCCTCCACATATGCATAAGATAATGGAAAACTAGAATGGGAGAATGCAATGGCTGCTAAATATGACTCTTTTATGAAGGAAATTACTTGGAACCTTGTCCCACTTCTTCCTAGTAAGAATCTTGTCGGCTACAAATGGATTTATAAAACAAATTTCACTGCAGAAGAACAGATTGAAAAGCATAAGGAATGGTTAGTTTCTAAAGGATTTCATAAAAAATAAGGCATCTGTTATACTAAAACCTTTTCTCATGTTTCTAAAATGAACACGACAAGAGCCATCATTTCTCTTGTGGCATTTTTTCCATGGGGAATTCACCAAATGGATGTCAAGAGTGATTTTTTAAATGGTAATATTCGTAAAAAAAAGTTATATAGGTGGATATTGGTGGCCACCCACCTTTTTCGACTGGCTCAAGACAGTTTTCTGGAAATTTTGTCAATTTATTATTTTTAGCAGTTTTTAACTTCCGGGGCCATTTTGAAGGCCCAAATGAAGGTTTTTCAAGATCAAGGTTCTCAATGATATTCAAAGGCATGATTTATCCCCCAAAATTAATCTCCTCGACAATACCTTTCCAACGATCTATCATATGCCTAAAACGAAGATCATATGCAAAAGTTATGACCCAGGGAAGTTGATGTACTCACTAAGCTGCCACCATTCTAGCGAGTCTTTCACTCTATATTTTTACAGTCTCTATACATTTCTTCCATTAATAGAAATCATGTATTACTATATATCTATGTTTATGGTTGCATCTCTAATACATTTATGTTATCTTATTGAATATCTTCAATATCTCTGTGCATTTCTTTATTATATCTCCGCTCGCATTTCATGCCAAAAATAATCCGGATCAACCACCTAGTTTTGTCTCCTTTGAAACTTTAAATTTGGTATGCTAGTTGAACAAGTCTTTGTATGGTATTAAAGAGGCACCTAGGGCTTGGTATGATAAACTTAATACTCATTTATTTCACTTTGGTTTTAGTTGGTGTCTATATGATCCAAATATGTATGTTAAATTCTTTGAAGATGATGTTCTCATTGGTTTTATGTATGTGGATGATCTAATCCATATGGGAAACAACCTTTCCTTAATCCAAGAATTGATGATATTAAGAAGCACTTTGAAAAGACAGATCTAGGCCTATTGCATTATTTTCTCAGTCTTCAAGCATGGAACATGGTTGATGGGACATTCCTTTATTAGCCTAAGTATGCCTTGGATTTTCTATCTTAGTTTTGTGTTGGTGATTGTAATATATCACCAACACCATTTCAGTCTGGAGTAAAATTAATTTTTGATTGTGACACTCATCTTGTTTATGAGACAAACTATCGTCAACTTGTTGGGAGTTTGATATATCTGACACATAGAAGGCATGATCTCTCTTTTTTTGTTATCCTAGTCTTTGGGTTTATGCAAAATCCTAATGACAACCATTGGAAAGAAGATAAAATAATTCTTAGATATATTCAAGGAACTCTAAATTATGGTGTATTATATTCAAGAAAATCTTATATTTCACTTCTTGGTTACACCAATTCTAATTGGGCATGAGATATTAGTGACATAAGGTCTATTGCATGATATATCTTTCATCTTGGTTTAGGTCCAATTTCATGGTCTAGTAATAGTTTGAGAACACTTTCTCTTTCTTCTTGTGAAGTAGAGTATAGGGAAGGTAAGGAAACAAATAAATAAGCAAGGTATCTCCAACATGTCCTTACTAAGCTTGGACTGGTTTAGAATTTTCCTACTAAGATAATATGTGACAATCAGAGTGTTATCCATCTTGATTAAAATTCAATATGTCACTCCAAGACCAAACACATTGATATTGATACTCATTACATTTGATATCTAGTAGTTGATGGTGTTATTTGTTTGGAGTATTGTCCCACTGAAAAAGAAGTTTTTGATATCTTCACCAAATCCATGATAGGGGTGAAGTTTCTTTGTCTTTGTAACTTATTGGGGATGCAGGAAGTTGTCCTCGAAGATGAATGTTAGTATAATGACATCTTCCTCCAACTATGAGTATATCCCTCTAGTCATCATCAAGGGGAAATGTTAGAATGTGTTAATGATTTACAAGTGGTCTCATGTAAATGCCCATGAGATTTTGTAAAGTTATTCTTCAATAACTATCTGTCTTGTAAAAATATTTTATTCCACATGCATCATGGGAATTTCACTCCTTTCACTCTCTCATATATAATAGAGGTGAAGGGGTTCCTTTAGGTGTGAAAAGGTAATGTGGTGTAATGCATATGTGGCGATGTGATTGGAGAGTTTGCCTGAAGAATAGAAGACCAACTTCTGTGGATTTTTCCCACATTAGGGTTTTACCACATAAACCTTGTATGTCTTGTATCTTTTATTTCTCGCATTCTTAATTGATTTACTGATTTATTTTATGCTTTGTATAGGAGATTAGACCAATTATATTATTTGTTATATGTTATTTCATATTTTCCTAATCTAACAATAGGGTCCCCTTTATGAATTTCATAGGAAAGATCGAACAAGGATGAGGGAGAGCCATCGATTAGAACAACAAAAAACGACCAATGATACTAGGTTCCTTACCTAGTTTATCCTACACTAATAAAACCCAAAGGTGAAAAGAATTTCAATAATAATATCCTAGCTTAGTCTATAAAAATATTTGAACATGTCAAATTTAATTAGAATACCTAGTATTTTCATCACTTTGAGAGAGTGTATTTCCTCATGCAAGAATGATTCCATCAAGAATCTACCATCCCTCATTGTATCATCCTTGCTCATTTGAGGTGATATGATTCATAATGGGCTTGAATATGTTGGAAAGGATTTTGGTGATGATTTTGTATACGACATTATACAATGAGATAGGCTTGAATTTGTACAAGAAGTTGGTACTTTCTTCCTTGGGGATGAGAGTGAGGAAGGTTAAGGTTAGGTCCTACACTATCCCTTGAAAATATCTAAAAATATTCACAACCTCCTAGACATCATTACCCACCACCAACCAATAGCTATGAAAGAATTATGAAGTAAAATCAGCTCTCCCTAGATATTTTCCCAAGGGCATATCCATGACCATTGTCTCAAATTTGTCTTTTCAAATTTCCCTTATCAAGCTTATGTTCTAATCCCAAGTTACCAATCTAGGAACATTTTTTAACACTAATTGAATTTCCTCCTACCTATCTAGATCAAGTTTTGATAGGAGATTCTTGTAATAGGAGTTGATTTCATATTCTATTTTCTTGAAAGTCTCTAATATATTACCTTTCGAAGAGTGAAGTAAGTCTATTTTATCTATATTCCTCTTGTTGATCATTGAATTAAGAAAAAATGAGTTACAATGTCCATCCTTTATCCATCTAACCCTTGGTTTTGGATATCATAAAATCTCTTCTGGATTATCCCTAATGTTGATTTGCTCCCTGAGAAAATCCTCTTTTTGAATCAAGTTGAAATTTCTTTCATGGCTAATAAAGGAGAATTGAGGTAACTCATTTAATTTGATTCTTAAGATCTTTGTTGGCTTGTAGAATCTTCCCAAAGACCTCCTTATTCCATTTTTTGATCTTTCTCTTCATGATATTTAGGCATTTCTAAAATTTGAACATTATATTTCCCTTAGGTGGTTCACTCTTCATCCACCATTTCTAAATGTTAACCTTGAAATCTGAATGATCTATCCAAAAAAATTCAAATCTTAAAGTCATGGCTCTTAATGGTTCTATTCTATCCCATGATAGGCATATGATCCAATGATCCGAGCCTATTTCCATAAGGATATCTACTATCATAAATACACCTCCATTTATTATAGTATCTACAACCAAGAATATATCTAATCTGGTTGCTATCTAATCCAAACCCTACATTGATTCTAGGTATGATACTCATTATTTGCGATCATATCTACCATTTACAAGTCCTCTATTACTTCCTTAATTCTAGATCTATCCTCCTCTAAGCATATCAACCCCCATTTCTTCTCCCGAAGCAAGTGATCATATTAAATTCACCTTCTATGATCCATGGAGTTTCTCTCAAAGCTTCCCCCATGATTTGGATTTTTTCAAAAAAGGATAGTTTGGCCACTAATATAGAGGATTTGTAAAGATTGGTGATTTTCCCCTCCCTTGGAGCTCCTATTTCTTTGAACTAAGCTGCAATTGCATTTTCCATTTCAATGAGATTATTCATATTTACCAAGAATCGGTTACAAAGAATCATTAAACCTTCCGAGAAACATATTGCATCAATTTCCATTGATTCACAACCTCTCCAACATCGATCAACAACCTCTTCTGTAATATATTTGTCGCATTTTGTTTCTTGTAACACACCAATGGATGGCTTATATTTGAGGATCATGTTCTTGAGAATTCATTGATTTCTCTCCCCATTAAAACTTCTAATGTTCCATGAAATGATCTTCATTATTGGGGTTTGGAGGTGTAACAAGATACTTGTCCTTTAGAGAAATGATGTATCCTAATTCCAACATTAGAGCACCTTCCTCTTGAATATTTTGTTTTTTTATCTTACTTCCTTTATTTTTTTCTTCGTTCCCTACTTTCTTTGTGGTTTTCAGTGGATTTATTCTAATGCCTATACTAGATGATTGCCCCTTATTTTGTGAAGAAAATCTTACTATGGACTTTCTTCTAATGAGTTCTTTCTTGAGAAAATGAAGTTTATTTTCAAGGATGTGTGTAAGTCTAGAGTGTCTCCATATATTTTGATAAGCAATGGGATATCCACCTCAATCATGTCCAAAGATTATTTCCATTCTTCGAGTTAGTTGTATCACCTCCTTCTAAGATCATTTCGAGATCCTCTTACAAGAGAGACTCAAGAAGGTGGCCTTTGTTATTCATCACTGAATTGATATCTTTAGTCTATGAAGGATCAACCTATTCTCTTCATTTTGCTTCCTCTTGTGTTACCTCCTCTTGGGACTGAATATGTGTAGCTACTACCTTTGTCTGTTGATCTTGACTATCTTGATTTGATATTAATGTTTGGAAGCTATTCTTTATTTTGGGCACAAAGAGGGTCACTTTAGTCACTTTATTCTTTCTCACTTTCCTTTTTCTAAAGAATTTAATGAAACCCTCCTTATTCACATTATCTTCCTATTTCTTAGTGTTTATTAAAATAATAAGAGGAAAGTCTCTAAATAAGTTTCTATGTTCATGGAAATTTCTACATCTGAAAGGATTATTCTCGTAATCTAGGGTCTATTCTATTTACATTTAAATTCATGAAATTTGATGCATATAAACTCTGACAAGGATCTAGATATGTTCATGTAAACATAGATCCTAGAATAGGCTCTGTACTTACCCTTTTTTGTGATTTTCAAGGCTTTGACATAGCTTTCAAGCATGTTCCCAATGCTTATGGTAGTTTATTCATCCCATAACTCATGGGGGGGGACTATATATGGATATAGACCGAAGAAACTATGAAGTACTCCTTTGGGCTAAACTTTTCCTTCAACAACTGGAGGTGCAGGTTTCTTGAATAAAAAAAGTATGGTCTACCTTCAAAAATTATTTCCGTGTCTTCAATACTACCAAATATTATTGTAAGAAGGCTTTGAACCTGAGCTTCAAATCCATTTAACCCTTTGACTTCCATCTCAAATTAATCTCTCATATTAGCTCATTCTTAGAAGGCCAGATTCCCATAATTTACAAAATTTAGAAGATGATCCCCCATAAATTGAATGTATCTTCTTATTTTTCCAAAGGTTACTTCATACCGAGGAATTTCTTTAGTCTTAGCTAAGAAACATCTTACCCAATTTTTGTCTTGCTTGAAAGATTTGTTGTCATTGATTTTAAGTTCTTCAAATAATCTTATGATAAAATTTGATTAAAATAGTTTTTTTTAGTAAAGGGGAAAGAAAAGTAACAAGTATAATCACACTTTAATCCAATAATCAATATGTTAATAAGAGACACCACTCATTTATCACTACCCCAATAGAAACAAGGTTGCATGGTAGTGTATACCTGTCGCTATGCAGGTATAATAAAATAATAGTTGTAGCAGCTTTTGACACGGTTTTGCGGCGAGTACAACTCTATCGACTTTGGTTAAATATAGAGAATTGTGTAACATGTAAAATAATTGGCGGGATATGCATCCAAAGTATCAATAATGGTAAAATTGTTTTGTAGTTTGGAACGGAGGAGTAACCTTACTAATCTCATAACACTAGAGTATGATTTGTCTGGCATATTATGCCCCAAAAATGTTGAATTGACTATGAAATATCAATTTGCCTCTTCATTGTTGGGCCTTGGTTTATGTTCCTGCAAATTCTAATTATATTGATAATTTCTTACTACTATGAGAGTGGAAGTATTATGATGAAAATTGAGAAGAAAAGTTCACCGCGATCATAATGGAACACAAATTTATCATGATTTCATGAAATCGTGATTTTAACTGTTATTTATTAATAAAATTATTATTTCCTATATAGAGGTGACATTAAAGGGAAAGCCACGAGGTGGCAAGTCCTTGCCTACAACGTAGAGTTTCTTTGTGTCAAGTTTTAGTTCCAAAGTCCTTGAAACATATTGAATTTGGTATCCTTGAGGAGAAATTGTGGCTACCGCAAATAGACTTTCTTTGCAAGCAATGTAGGTCATAGCTATAACATGTATTTTTATGTTCTTTTAGCTAAAACCAGAAAATAGATGAGGGCTCTATTGCAAGATCAAAGCCTAGTGCTGGTGCAAACGTTGGGAAAAAATTGGAAGGATTAGAAGGATCTTTCTAGTAGAGAAGATGATGTCTCCACCAAGCAGCCATAAGAGATGCCATAAATAGTATTTTAAGAGATGCTAGAAATAGTATTTTTCTCTATAGTCGGGATGAGAAGGGTTCAAACTAGCAAATATGGGCTTGGTGGTACCATTGATCCACTAGAAACTATAGGAGCCAAGTGAGAGCTTGTTCCAACATCCAACCTAGTTGCAAGCATCCTCAGCATCATCTCCCAAGGTAGAAATAGCAATAACACTACACAAGCCGAGTGAGAGCTTATTCCAGCATCCAACCTAGTTGCAACCATCCTCAACATCATCTCCCAAGGTATCAATATCAATAACACTGCACAATTGGCATATTTGATAGATACATAACATTTTTAACATTATTTTTTACTATAATTTTAAATTTTAAAATAATATTACCTAGTCAATTTGCCTGCCTTATGGAATGTGTTTCTTTAGCCATGACCATGGTTATTGCATATATATGACAATAAAGAAAAAATGTTTCCAAATAGTGGTGATGCAAAGCTCTTGGCCTCTCCATAAATTTGTAAAATCAAGGACCAAGGACACACACTCACTGTTGTTCTTTCAAAATCCAAGCAAGAAAGAAAAAATGTTACTAAAGAGTGGTGATGTGGAGCTCTCAGCCTCTCTACAAATTTAGAAAATCAAGGATGAAGGACACACACTCATAGTTGTGCTTCCAAAACCCAGATGAAGACAAGAAAGAAAAAATGTTGCTAAAGAGTGGTGATGCAGAGCTCTCGACCTCTCTACAAATTTAGAAAATCAAGGACGAAGGACATGCACTCATAGTTGTGCTTTCAAAACCCAGATGTAGAGACAACGGATTTTCGAAACCCAGATGCAGAGACTTTCAAAACCCAGGCTGTAGTTTTCACCAATTGATTTGATCTTCTTTGAATGTACGTCTATGGCATGATGAAAATAAACCATTTTTCTCCTACGGTTTCTTCTTCTTCTTCATGCTTTCTACCACCATATTTGTTGTGTCTATGCATGTCCATTGATGAAAACAATCCATCAAAAACTCAAAACAATATATTGCAATTTCAATTTGAATTTCAATCAAGCAAAAAGAAGAACATACCTAAAAGGTATCCACCATGTACATATCCATTGAATTTCTCGCTCGTATGTTCTCTCGTGAAGTAAACAGGACCGACCGGTGCCTGCACTCAAACAATGTTTTATGCATTTCAATTTCGGTATCAAATTGTTACAGATCTTTGGAGGAATAATTATAAAAAAACCTAGTCGTTCTCAGTATATAAAAGTATTAAAAGATATGCCATATGTTTCTTCTTTACCCTTATGTCTTGGAAATGCTTCTTGTTCATCAAAATTGGATAATCACTGTAGCTTCCTCTCTGAAACTAGAATCAATAATCCGTAATGATTGCAATGTATATATGTAAACTACCAAAATGAGGATTATGGAAATCATACCTGCCATCTCAAATTCATGCAAAATATAATCTATTGCCAATTCCAAAGGCGTTAATGGAACGTTGAAGCAATATATAAACAACATAAACATAAAATTGCATTAGAGGCTACGAATTTATTAGAAATATATTAATTCTTCAATCAGGCTCTGAATACTTACAATTCGTCAGATTTCAATTCTTCCAATGACGAAACGGAACTACCCATTGTCCCCCCATCGACCGTGGTCGAAGCAGCTTCAATGGCCAATGCACGATTAGCAGAATCTACTGCCAACTAATATGAATATGTTGCAACAGATCCAGGGACTCGAGCACCATTGTCATACATGCAGAGCCCTTAAATTAAATTAAATGAATGTTTATATGATTGGTGCATCATGATCAGAGTGAGACATACAGGGCAAAGAATGAAGCACAACAGATGCAGAGAAGGAAGTAGTTACTACTCTGCTAATAGGCATTCTAAATGGCGAGAATGCATTTGCATTTGAGGCAGAGAAAGAAATTGCATGTTATACCCATGTCCAGCATGGAGACTGCCACATTGCCACTCAACAAATGACCACGGCATTGCAACTCAAACAACGACCACGACAACCAGGTTGTTAGGGAAATTGAAAATCAATGTAAACTCAAAGTATAAATATCGCATTGAAAAACAAACATTTATTGTTTACAAGTAATGCTAGCATTGCTCTTAGAGCATTACTCAGTTTGGGAAAAATTACCAGGCAAACCTATGCTTTAAACTAAGATTGAGGTGCAAAATTTGAGTCGCTCTGCAATAACAGGATCATTTGAACCACCAATCAAGCATCAGAAAAAATACTTTAAAGTAATTAAAATAAATAAATTCAATTTGTAATGATATATTTTTGATAAAGCTAAATGTTTTTTGAATCAAACCTCAACTAATAGCTAGTCAACGACCTAGTAATCGTTATATACCATGCCTAAACGAAAGATATAATAAGAATCATAATTTATTAAAACTTATATATATAATTATGAACCACATTTCTTAGTCAATATAAAATTAACATTTTATATAGAAAATATTTGAAAACAAATTATGTAAAATAATCTTATATTTCAATGTCTCTTAGAATATATTATGTATACGGAAAACATTAAACATCATAATTATATAGTTCGTTCGAAGTAAAGTTTACCATGATTAACTAACTACTTATTTTAGTCGATCTTTTCAAAAAACAAAACCGTCGTTAAAGTCGGGTAACAAAAGGATTCATTGAATCTGTACCCTTAAAAAATAAAACGTTTGTAACTTTCATGCTGCCACGTGATGCTCTTCATGCATTATTAATAGTGTTAGTTGTTTTTTTTTTTTGAATTCCATAGAAAATGTATGTAGTAATTTAAATGGTCTCTGTTTTGTTTTTTTTAATATTTTTCGAGAATATTTATTCGAAATTAGGTTAGAATTTGTTGTATCTGTAAATTTGTAAATTTGAGTGATTAATTTTGTGTAATTTGAATATTTAAGATTTTTTAACAAACTTATCCATTTCTACATTCAAAAATATAATTTAAAAAACAAAAAATTATGTTTTTTATAAATTTATAACACCCAATTTCAAATAAAAATACAAAACATAAAACAATTAAATAATATTCATTAACATCATTATATTTTATTGAAAATTATGACTTACCACATTGTTGGTATCCAATGTGCAAAAAGCTTTTACAAATGTAAACATAGCCGCCCACAAGGATTTTATGAGATCATACTCAAGTGGCTCGCATCGTATGAAATGCATTATGTAAAATTATTTACAACTTTTCCATAGAATCGTTTTGGCCTTTTGCTCATTGATATAATACATTTATTTTTACCAAATTTCTATCTCCAAACATCTTATGCTTTTCTTAGTACGGTCTATTTATTTTGGCTGGATTTACTTTTTTTTAGTGTATGTAATTTTATTTTTATCATTTATCAAATTTTATAATTAATTAAGACATAATTTTAAAATCTAATTGATCCCACATTCTATTCCATTTAATTGGATTTAATTTCATATTCATTGTTATACAAAAACAAATAAACATATTAAATATACTTTACCTTTGTATTAGGCGGTTGTTACTATGGATGATGCGGTTGCATTATGGTTGTGGTCTTGTAGCGGTGGTCACTATGTATACATATTGACATGCCCTAAGACAAAATCCATTCTCTTAGAGTTCCAAATATTTCTTACTCTTGCAATCATGTGAGAGGTGAAATAATTTGTTTTCACTTGCCTTCAATTCCTTGTTTAGTGGCATGCCTCTCAACCCCATAGCGAACATCACCATGATTATCATCATCGCCATGGGAAGTGATTTATTTTGGTAATCACCATAGCTATGGCATGCCAAAAATGAATCAGCAAATAACAATTGAGAGAAATAAGGAGAAATAAGAGAAGAAATTAAGTATGCTTTACAATTCAATATTTTAGGTAAATACTTTGGAGGCTATAGGGCATTTTGATGAAGAACACATACTAAGCAAAACAAGGTATGCAATCATGCTCAAGGTGTAAAGAATAAGTAAAGGCATAGGAAATAATTAAAACTGAAACATTTATTCCAAATGCACGAGCTAAGGCAAAGATAAAATAAAAGCAAAGGTATGCAAAGAAGCATACAATTGCATATTTATTATTACAAACATGTTTTGAAAGAAGAATTCAAACAAAGTTTTATCAAAAACTCACCTTGGAATCTTGCTTGGTTGGGGTTTCCTAGATGGATTTAACACCTCTTCTCCTCTATGTGGTTTGAGTATCCTTTTTTCAATTTGAAATCCATAAGAGGTGGAGTGCCTAAATGCAACATTCCTTCAATTGAATGGTTGTTTAAGAACCAACATCGTTGTGAGCATATTATTAATTTAGTGGAAGGATTATGAATTGATACTCCTTTAGACCGTCATGAAACAACACTATTGGGGTTGACCATGTAGATACATATATATAGGTTATTACTATCTCACTTCTCTAATAAGGAAGGAACCATACCACACCTACCTCTATCAATTGAGTGGGACATGACCTCTCCCTTCAGTTGATTGGCCTCCTCTCCCTAGAATAAATCAAGGTCTGATTGTTGGGAAGGTGAGGCCATGCAAAAAGGCTAGATAGGGTTGGTAAGGTGAGGTCACATGGAAAGGCTTAGTAGGGTTGGGAAGGTAAGGGCCACAGTTGAGCACTATCCACTTATATGAACGCATTTAGTACGTTTTGTATGTGCCCTTTGAAACTTCTTAGTTAATGCGTAAATTTATTATTGATCAAGGAAAGAAAAATTATCACTCACTGTGACCTAAAGACAAAGACTAAATGCATCAATGAGAGCTTGAGATACAATCCCACTTGAGCCATTGCATCCATTCTAGGTTAGGGATAGCTTTTTCTAGACTAGATAATCATGCCACACAATAACACCCGAGCAAACACATACCCCAACACAACTAAACCAACTACAAAGCCGAATCCACCAAGACACCTCAATCAATGCAAACACTAGATAGAGGGAAGATGCTAACACATCGATTTAGATACAATAAATCATATAAATTCATATGCTAATCTACAAAACTAACTTATCTATTCTACAAAACACATGTGTCTGTGTTCAACTCATATAACCATTATTGCTCATGATAAATATTAAAAGGACGTACATCAACTACAAAAATTAACTATCTTGCATTCTAACTTCTTTTCATAGCAATACATCCAAAAATAGGAAGAACCCAAATAATAAAACTGAAAAAGTACACAATTCTTTCAGCAACAACACAACTAGAATAAGCTTAACCCAAACCATTAAACAAGAAATGAAACCTTAATCCAACCATCGATACAGAGTGAAGAACGTCATCTGCAATGAAAGTGAATCTTTGGATCTCATCAAGAAATATGCCATTGTGATGTGGTCCTTCAATGGACACTCAAATGTGGCCATCATCATGTGTAAACTCCTTATGATTTGGGTCAAACCAAGGAGTGCTTCAGGTCATGAAATGTTGCTGGTAAATGTTGTGTGTGTGGCATGGAAGTCTATGTTGATTTTAACTCAGCTAAGAACAATTAGATTTTGAAAATTAGGATCAAGATACCAGGGCACACTGTGTTGTATATGATTTAACAATCACACTTCTATTCTATTATAAAACATCAAGAACAATTGCCAAGTTAGAAATAACCTAGACCATGTTTTGCACCCATTTTCTATGTTGCATGCTAAATTTCACAATCAAGAAATATACTGCAACCTTTTTCATGAACCATTAGAGAAATCCAAAAAAAGAAAAATACCACAAGACAGTGAAAGATGAATTTCCGCTCTTTCTTTTTGGAGCTAAATTCAAATTCGAGTTTACTGTATATCCTCCTTGTCAATTTCCTTGCTTCATCATTGTTCACATATGCTTTTGATACAAACAAAAAAAACCACTCACGATCATCATTTTGGACAATCATCTTTATGCATGGATTTAGTATCATCTTGTACTCTTCAAAATCCTCCAAAGTAACCAGAACTAAAGTTGCATAAGGCTACTAAAACCAGAACACAGATTGTTCTTGTGGAAAACAGTTGTAAATTTGAGCATATGTTGTTAATATGAATTCTACAACTAAATTCTCCACATGAACAAGATTACGGGATTTATTGTTAAGACAAGCTTTCCTAAAAGGCACATGAGCCTCAAATCCATCCTTGACTGTAGGCCATACATCACTTACATCTTTGACATGAGAATCAATGAATATTGTAGCTCTGTTTACATTATTTTATGGAAGAAAAAACATGCTAAATGGTCCATTGAATTTTTCCAATGTCAACATATAGCATCAATTATCAACTTGATTTGGAAGTTTGAATTCTAAAGATTTCAAGAGTCATTAGAGACACAACTTAATTCCAGTACACTGTCTCATCCCGAAACTAATGGATATATAGATAGAAAGTGTAAATCAAATATTAGAATAAATGTTGCACATCTATAATGGACCAACATAATTGTTGGGAATCATATTTATCCCTTGTACAATTTGCATATAATAACAATGATCAAAGGTCAATTAAGATGACATTGTTTGAATTTTTGTATGGTAGACTATGTAGGACACTTCTTAATTGGTACATGTTAGAGGATATAGTCCTAGTTGGATTGGAAATAATCTAAGAGATGGAAAACATTGAAGATGATTCAAGGAAAGTTACAAGATAGATAAAGTTGTTATGCACGTGCACATAGTTGATAGAAGTTATAAAGCTAGGGATACAATATTTTTGCTAGTTAGACCGCAAGAGAACTCCATTAAATTTGACAAAGGATCCAAGTTCCCACCACAATACATACAACCATTTATAATTTTTGAAAAGAAAGGACCGGATGCTTATTGTCTTCCATTGTTGATCTGTAAATGGGGGTTTATAGCCCACTCACTTCACCAACACAGATACCTTTGTGAAATTTAAAATATGTTATATGTCTCAGTGTTATATATAGAGCTTTGTCTGCACAAAAGACACTAGGCCTCTGATCCTGTGTGCTACTCTATAATATCTCTTCTTGTCTGCTACAAATCCTTTCTAGCTTGTAGCCTACATACTACAACCAGTCGGTGAAACAATAACAACCAAATCAATAAAGATCAAGTCTCTACAAATTCTCTGAAGTTGGTGACTAGAATCCAATACTATGGGGGTTCTCTATCCACAGTGTATCTTGTGCCTTTTTATTCACTGCAAGGTCTTCTTTGTGCAACCAATGGAAACCACTGACTGCAATCCCCTATGATATCATACTTGTCTTGTTGTCCAATGGCTTGTACATCTACTCATAAATCTATTACCATGCCCATGTATGCTAAAGAAGATAAATCAACCAAAATAAATCCCAGTCGACGTAAGCAAGATTCTCGTTGAGTGGAAAGTAAAATGTGTCGAATAAAGAAGCGGAATAATAGTCCGATGAAATGAGCTAACCAACAATGAAGAAAAGTACTCAACAAAAACTTCGAGTCGAATGGAAGTGGGCATAAATACTCAGAGGATGAATTGGGTTACCATTGGTGAAGATAAATGTCTGAGGGGTGAATTGGGAAAACCTACAACATCAAAAAACGTCTAGGAAAAATATAAACACATCCGACAACATCTAAATCCACCCAAAAACTTCCAAATCTGCCCATGCAAGTAGGAATTCACCTGACAACCTTTAGATACACCCAATATCTTCTAAATGCACCCAAGTTGTTCGAAATTATACCAACAACTTCCAAAAATGCCTAGAAAGATTCTAAATATGCCCAAGTTGTTCAGAATTCACCCAACAACCCAACACGATCTAAATATGCCCAAGTTGATCGGAATTCGCCTAGCAACTTCCAAAGATGCTCAAAAAGATCTAACACTCCAAGAATCCTCTTAGAAGCTCCCAACAAAATTGTGGTTCATCCCCATCGGCAAGAAATCGTCTAGGATGAGTAAAATCAACCCGTCAAAATTCAAGTTGGCCAACAATGGAAACAATCCGACCCCCGTCAAAATTCAAGTCGATCGAATAATCAGTCGACCAAAATGATGAGTTGACTCTGTAAGAAATCGATTAACAAAGGATTGAGTTGACCAAGCAAAGGAATGTTGACTTCGACTGTAACATAAGTCAACCAAATAAGTGTTAACTCGACCCAGATAGAGCTAAATCATCTTGGAAAAAGAAATTCAGTTCTGGGGATGAAATTACAACTCGAAGGAGTAAGATCATTCTGCCATGAAGTAGAAATTCACCCAACAAGGTTTACAAATTTCCAGGTAATTTAAGAACAACCCTGAAAAGGTAAATTCATCCCAATAGTTACAGACTTTGACCCAAATAGTATTCAATCCAACCAGAGGAAGTTTAGTCGATTGACAGTTAGATTAAATATCCTATCATTGAATAACTCGACCCAAATGTATTCACATCGACCGAAGGGAGATAAGTCGACGAGAAAATAAATAAATCGACCAACAAGAGAAATTAATCAGCCCATGAACAATTCAACTTCCTAGGAAGAGAGAAATATAGTCCATGTAGATAAAAACTCCTTAGAAATTATTTTAGATTCCCAACAAAAGTACAATCAATTGAAAAAAAAAATTCAGTAGCCATCGGTCTTCAACTTGGATGAGAAATGGACGATGGACATTTGAGAGAGGTTGTGATTCTTCATTTTCACTAAAACTCAATTGTATGCAACAATTAAGATAAATACATGGGAATGCATTTCTCATCTCATAAATGAAGTAAAAAACAAACTAATGATCAATAGAATGAAATAAAACACAACCGACCACTAATGAACTCAGAATTTTTGGACTAGACACCCAAATAAGAAAAACCAGCTTCGAATGGGTTTCACTATTTTCATTATGGAAATCTTTGGTTACAATGAATTATTGGCTTCCTCTTCTTTTTTCCCTCTCGATCAAAAGACCCATAAGAAATGAGAGTGAGGGAAGAAATAGGGAGAGTTAGGGGGTAGGGGGAAGGCCAACAGACATGACCCTTCGTTTCCCATACTTCAACTGTCTCTCCTGATCAATTTTTAAATTACATTTAATTATGAATTTTCCTCACATGTTCTCATTTTTTTTTGTCCTATTGTTCTTTAAAATTTACATTTCTTTACAAGGCTTATTGACCTTCATTAATTGTTAGATTAATATTACAAATAGTGAGTCTTACACCCACTCTTCAGTTTGGATCGATTTTAGATTACACCTCCCCATTGAGAGGCTTTGCTTTCGGTCCCCAAAATCTCAAGGAAACCAATTTGGATCAGGGTACTTATGTCTATTCCTATGGAATGTGGATTTCACTCTAGCTCCTAGAAACAACCCTAGATCTGGCTCTAGCTCTGGCTACTGGCTCTAGTCCCTGGCTATGGCTCTAGCTCTGGTTTTGGCTCATTTGTTCCTTCATTGTAGAATTCTGCTCATTGAATCTCATCTTCACAATCTCCAGATCTAAACTCTAGACTCAACACTCATTTCCATCTAACTCTTTGTCCTGGAGACAATCCATCTCGACAATCCTGAAGCCAAGTCGAATGTTGGTCTATGTCTAGTGTGACCCTAGGAAGTTTCCATCACACAAAAAATCCTCAAGGGAAGTGTGGTTTCATTCCTCTGCTAGGACCAGTTGCTTCTCATTACAAAAATGACCCTTCATGGCCATGTCACTCTAATGATCGATCTGCATACCCCTACATGTTGGTTGTGGGAGCTGGTCCATCTGTTGGCAATCCATTCTTCAACTAGTGCGAAAGGGAAGTGATGTCAACCCATGATTGTACACACACCATGTAGTTCTCAAGAACTCCTCTAAGATCATTGACCTTTGTGCACCATTCTTCGACACAACTCAAAGATGGGGTTCCTTGAATGCAATACCAAAAAACAGAATAGGATTTTGGCTTCTCTCGGCATCAACCTGTTTTCCTTTTTGTTTGTTTTACTTCTCTCATGTGTTGTTATCTCTCCTTGGACAACTTATATCACTTGGAATGGAGATGCATGAAACTATTCATCTTACTCAATCTTCACTCTCCACACCCTTCTTCTGGTTGTACGGTGTCTATTGTGAAGCTCTGGATGAAGTGGCCAACACTTTTCTTCCTAGTGACCACTTAAATTATAGTGGTGGAAAAATTTCTTGTTTCTGCTCCAAGGACTTTTTGACATACTCCTCCTCTCCATGTGCCTCTGTGTATGAATTTGAATAATATAATCCTTCTTATCATTCAAATTTTGAAGGCAAAAAACCTACGGAATATGGCTTGCTTCTTCTAGAAGGTTTTCTCACAATGGCCTTTATTTTCACAAAAGAACATGTCTCTACATACCAACAATTGTCTATGGTATGTCATCTCTTCTTTTCGTAGTGAAAAACAAGAAATGTATCATTTTACATGGACGTCATGGTATTCTTATTCTTATTTCTTTCACTAAGTAGTGTGTTTTCGTCTCTGAGTGAAGGTGTGGGTTCAGTCTGCAAAATCTCCTTATCGATGCTCTCCTTCAATATACCACAAGGTTGTTGTATTACTGAGAAGGGGGTAAATTAGTAATGACAAATAATAGTACTTTTAACCACAGTTTATTCTTCAACAATATTCAAAATTTTATCATTATCATTCAATATATCATCATCAATATAATCATAAACATCATCACATCACAATAAATACACAATACACCATAATTTATGTGGAAACCCAAACAAGAGAAAACCACGGAATGATTTTCTTATATATATCAAAAGAATACATTCATTGGAAGCACCAACTTCCTATTCTCCAGCTACAACCGGAAGGAGGCTCCAACCCCCTAGTTTCTCAGCTACAACTTGAAGGAAGCTCCAACTCCCCAATTCTCTGGCTCTAACTAGAAGGAGGCTACAACCCCCTATGTTCTCCAACTACAACCGAAAGGTGGCTACAACCAATTATCCTTGCCCTGTCCAACTGCCCTAAAATATAAATGTAGACCAACTGTCATGGAATCAACCACTATCACTCTCACTATCACTAATTTGTCACTTTCATTGTCTCTTTCTGTCTCTGTCACTCTCATTGTCTCATCAACCTGTATATGCTTATCAACCAACTAACACATGTACCATACCATGCATCAATTGTATACCAACATACATATTATCTCATGCATCAATCATGAACCAAATATACATCAATAAATAATAGTGAATCATGAACTAGAGAAGCAACCATGTGTAACCTGTACCATATACCATACCATCAACCATATGCATATTTGTGCCATATCATCAATGAAGTATCTCAAAAAACCAATGCATTCCCATCATGCATATTCCACCATACAACATGAATATGCCTCAACCACATACAATCAAATCAAGGATAAGAACTATAAAACCATTCCATATGTTGAACCAGATATAAGAGTGCTCCTCACTCAGCCAAACAACCAAGATATACCATATCTAGATACCAAACCAACCATACCAGGTATTCCTTAAGTATACACCATATCATGACAAGAAGTAACCATCAAAACAAGTATACAACCATACCAATACCTCTGAAGCTGACTTGAAATAGTAATATGCTGACCTATAACCTTCCTTTCAAACTTTGGGGACCTAGTACCAACATCTACTTAAATTTTCATGAGCTTTTCACATGTACATAACTTTGTCCTTTATATCCTGTGTATATATGCCATTTTCTTCACTACAGCCCATGTACATACGCTCCCTTACTGAACTACAACTCGTGTGTACCTTAGAAGCTAGGGGTTTGATGTAACTCTGATATTTTCACCGTCAACCCTTCTTTGCTACCTCAAAAAATGATGCTACAACCTTAGCAAAAAAATCACTAGATCATAAGAAAGATAAGCAATGAATAAGTGTGTAAGTGTACTTGTGAATGGATCCTTGAGGGTCATATACACTTGAGCTAGGTAACTCCTCTCCTTAATTTAGGGCTTCTAGAGTTTTATTGTTACAAGAACTTTACCCCTTTGACCAAGACTTATAACAAACTAGCAACTTCTTGTCCACTCTTTGGGGCTTCCAACTTTACAAGGCCGTATCTCCCTAACCATGAGGAACTACGTGGTGTCAAATTTAGGTACAAATACCACATCATCGGGGCTACTGGAACATGCAACCAAAATTCTTCAAGGATTGACATCATTCTCCAAGATCACTATCCAAGGGTTAATTTCAATAACAACTAACAAACCACTATCCAACAAAGGATGAGGTGGTGGTGAGATGACACCTTCAATCAATAGTGTCGCTCCTTCTCATGATGAACAATCCAACTCTGAGATGTCTTTTTCCTTTACGAAAATGGTTTTCATGGTGATGGAGTTTTCACTTCTGCCATCAAATCCTAGGACTTCATGCTTGTCCCTTTTCATTTCTACAATGGGGCTCAAGATGCCTTGTTTCCTCTTTCCAATCCCTTGTCCATTATATTCCATTTTCCTTAGAAGTTTTGAACCAATACCCCTGGTATGCTTCTTGAATTCACCAAATTACTCTTGAGGGATGCCCATGGAAGGTGAGCTTACTGAGGTGGTCTCAGTCATTGTGATAGCCTGAACAGTGGAAATGAAAGGTTTCCTTTCTCCTATGTGCTCTTGGATAGTTTCTTGAAGCCTTCCCATGGCCTCTTCCTTATCTGCCAAATCTTGTTGCAACTGCATCCTCATTTGTGTGATCCTATCCTCCTGCCACTTATCAATATGGATGACCTTCTCACCAAGGTATACAAGTTGGGATATATGTTTGTGCCAATCTATTTTGATTGTCACAAGGGAGTCTTGGAATTCTTCAAATAGTTTCTTGAACATCTGAACCTTCTATTTCAAGTGCTCATTCTCCTCTCGAAGCTGAGAACTGTCAACCCTTAAGCCTACCAATGTTTCTTTTCTTTCTCTTCCCATGTTGTGTTCTATAATATTTTGTTCAAAGTTTTGGAAGTTGTGTCTTCATAAAGGATGCAACTGCACCGATACCTTCTAATCTGTAAATAGGGGCTGATATCCTACTCACTTCACGAACAAGGATACCTTTGCGTAGTTTAAAAGATGTTCTATATATTATTCTTATATATAAATCTATGTTTTCACAAAATCCAGTAGGCCTCTGATCCTTTTTCCTACCCTATAATCTCTCTTATTTTATGTTGTAAATCCTTTATAGCTTGTAACTTTTTGTAATGTCCCCAAACAACCCAGGTTAGGCCACATCACACAAACTCAACTTCTGTAGCACTAATTCAACCAAATTGTAACATCCCCAACATACTACTAAGCAATGTTACTTTGAAGTTTCACTAGGCAAATTCTACTCTAACACCAGTTCGTGTAGTGAAAATTAAAGTAATGCGCTCAACCCAAGATTTAGTCGTGCCACACAACTTATAACAACGGAAGAAACACTCTATTTTAATATAACCTTAAGCAGCATAAGTAACTCAAAAACTATGTGCAGTAGCATATTGATCACACAACATAATCACGTGCACATCCATCTAGGCATCATGTGCCAATACTGATTTCATTGTGCGTAGAGTTGAATTCTCTATCCACACACATGAATTCCAACCTCTTGATGCATGCAGGCTAGATTCTTGTGTACTCGACTACCCAATCCTCTTTTGAAGACTCATAACCAAAAATCATAAGATTAATTTAACAGGAAAGGTTATCATCAACTGACATATTCATGCACAACTACAATACAGGCTATAAGCATCATACTTATAGGTGCAAGCATCATTAAAAAAAATAGAGACAATTACTTATATGCGACTAGATACAAGAATTAACCCATATCAAGCATTCATAAATAAGAACATAGTAAACAAGACAAGCACATAAAGAACACTTGTGTTTTATAAAAGTCACCAACCGTGGACTTAACTCAGACATTCCTCCCAGCCATAGACTTTGTTTCTCATAAGAATTCAACAATGGGTCACCCCCGAGTTGGGGCTCAAAATCCACCAGGGAAAAAGACTTCTAGTGAGACACTAAGGTTTGAATCTCAACAGAATTTCTTATTCCTAGGTGCCCTTTGTTGCAACTAGCCCACAGTCCCTCATTTCCCGTGCACCTATCAAACTCAATGAAGTGTGCCCCTTCTCTTACTGATAATCCTTCAAATGTCGTACTTACCTTCCTAGGGTTACTAGAAACACAATAGACAGGAAGTCTCTGAGCCCTACGACTAGTTCTCAACAATACCCTCACCAGGAGAGCATGCTCCCGAGTCTGACAACCACTTCACAACAACCAATCTCTCACCGAGAGATATTTCTCACGATCTGTTAACCCATCTCTTTTATAGTAACTAATATTACAACACCATAACTCCTTATAATATTCTCTGAGAAGATAAGGTAATACTCGGATTTTCCATACAGTTTAACCCCCTTCTACTCATGAGAGTGTGCCACATGAATTCCTCCTTCGAATAGATGGATAATAATGCAAATCCCACATGATGCCCAAAATACACTAAGGGAAACAATATGTATTGCATTCCTTCGACTTGACACTTGTCACCTTTAGAAGTATATTTAAGCCACTTGGTGACTCATTCCCTACTCTCGAAAACTTAGGATAAAAATATATCCACATTACCCATTTCAGAAATATTATTAAAATATTCCCCCCTTTTCCCTTTTTCAGTGGAGTTGGCCCCCCATATATTTTCATTTGAGTCTGTATGAGTGCAATGATGAAATATTCTATTAATAATCATGATTATATTTACATGTATAGGTGCACTGACCTATCTGTGTCCAGGCTCACTAGCCTCATAATCACATAGACTCCCTGACCTCAATACACACACACACACACACACACACACACACACACACACA
>CBVK0101412043.1:0-12866 GCA_900067695.1 Picea abies | reverse complement strand
AAATGCATTAGTAATCGGCTATCAGAGGTTCATCATGGTCCATGTCAATGTTTATCCCTCACATATTTCGTCGACGCTGATGAGAAATCGGCCACCTCCTGAATCATCTTTGAGAACAACTAGCACACATATACTCTAATTTTACCGATGTCGATGATACATCAGCGATCGACAATTATTGTTACTATGTGGTCATTTCTACTTGTTCTGAATTTGTCGATGTCGAACATAATCACGTGGGTCACAATTTTAGATGCAGATTCTTAGTTAAAATTCCAAGTTCTTTTTAGACACAAAGGTTTCACATTAATAGGTTCAAACAAATCCAATTTGATCGATGAAGAGACATGAGAACAAAATTAGCTATCCCTCCACAGTGGACTCAATTCAGAAAGCAAAAGAAAAGAAAAAAAATGGTACCCAAAAGAGACAAAATTTCATAAAAGATTTTAGGGTGTGTTGAGCGCTCAACAGGTTGTTCTTGCATGTGCAAGAGGGTATGATGTCGATTGTGTCTTAGGTGTGGACCAAGGTTAGACATGTAACCTTTAATTGATATTGAATAAGACAACAATAGAGAAGAAATCTCAAAGGAATGTTGGTTTTCTCAGTTAAGGGTTTCCTGGGTAAAATATCGGTGTACTTTGTGATTGCTTGTTTCATCTGCGTTATTAATTAAATTATTCTTCTCTTCTACTAGGATTAGTGTAAAAGTGTCTCCATTTCCTAAAGTGTGGTATCAGAGCTTAGGTCTTCCCTGACAAGTGATTTATCATAGCGGTGTAATGCTTTGGCGAGTATATCAAATCTTGAATATGAGAACTAAACCCTAGTTACAGTAAGAGTCGTATGTCATAAATGGTTTAAAGATTGTGGTAAAGAATGGCGAGCAGTTCTGGAATAGAGATAGAAAAATTCAATGGCTAGAATTTTGAGCTTTGGAAGCTTATAATGGAATATCTTTTTATGGATCGAGAACAATGGACAACGGTCTGTCCAGGTACCCAGCCGACAAGCATGTCGATGGAAGAATGGGAGAAAATCAAAAGAAAAGAAAGAAGTATGATTCAGATTTATCTTGCAGATTCGGTGTTGCTGAATGTCTCAGATGAAGATTCAACGAATAAATTGTGGGATAAGATGGGAAGCTTATACCAGTCGAAATCTATGGTAAATAAATTGTTTCTTAGAAAGAAACTATATCTTCTGAGGGTGAATGATGGTATTTCAGTGACTAATCATTTAAATTCATTTAACACCATGTTAAGCCAGTTATTGTCTGTGGATATAAATATCATTGATGAAGAGAAGTGTATCAGCGTATTGTGTTCTTTTCCAGACTCCTGGGATAGCTTAGTCATGGCTATTGGGAGTAATAAAACCACACTAGTGCTAGAGGATGTGGTTGCTTCTCTGATGTCAGAAGAAATGAGAAGAAAGAACATGGAAGGATCGACTAATGATTCTCTGGTAGTGAGAGTTCTACCGATAGAAAGAGACAAAGGCAGATTATCTAGTAGAAAGTTCAAGTCGAAGGGTAGATCTAAATCCCCAGTTCAGTTAGCGTGAAGATGTTGGAAATGGAGTAAAGTTGGGCATTATAAAAATAACTATAATTCGAAGGTAACAAAAGGCAGTGTTGGATCCCACGAGAAGCATTCTACTGAGAGAAATACAACCTCATACAAGGGAGGTGATGTGTACCTGGCATCGACTAGTATAGAATCGGATCAAGATGTTGATAGACTCAAGAGCATCCTATCATATGACACCACATAAAGAATGGTTCTATGAATATGAACTATATGATGGGGGTGATGTGTTCTTGGGGGATGACTTGAAAAATAGAATTGTCGAATGGGGAAGAGTCTGATTGACACTGTAGGATGGGAGGAAAATAACCCTTTCAGGTGTTCTACACATTCCAAGTTTGGAAAGAAACCTGATATATGTCAACAAGATGAGTGATGCAAGTGTGCATACTATGTTTCATAAGGATTCGTGCAAGATGGTCATAGGTGCGATGGTATTAATGAGATTAGTTTGGATTGGTACCATGTACAATTTGTTAGGGAATTTCGACCCAACTAGATGCAACAACTTGACTATGACTTGACTCGACTTGATGTCGACACAACTTGACTCGACTCGAGCTAAGTCGGTTCAAATCGACTCTACAAGACATGATGAAATCAACCCAACCAGTATATGGCACGAGAGGATGGGACACATTGGAGAAAAAGGACTTCGATCTATGAAAATCAAAGGTATGGTCGAAGGTTTTCCTTAATTTGGTTTAGAAGTTGACTTTTTTGAACATTGCACATATGGGAAACAAAGTCAGGTGAGGTTCCCATCTGTAGCGATAAGGGAAAATGGGATTCTAGAACTAGCGCATAGTGATGTGTTTGGCCCAGTTATAGTTCCTTCACTTGGTGGATCCCTATACTATGTCTCCTTCATAGATGATTTTTCCAGGAAGACATGCATATATTTCCTAAGGAAGAAATTAGAGGTTTTCTAGAGATTTAAGGAGTTTAAAGCTCTTGTGGAAAACTAGACAGAGAAGAGGATTAAAGTGTTGAGGACTGATAATGGTGGTGAATTTTGTGGAAAGGAATTTTATCAGTTCTGTAATAAGTGTAGCATAGAATGCCAAAATATCACACCATATACCCCACAGCAAAATGGAGTTTCTGAGAGAATGAATAGAACGTTCATGGATAAGGCAAGGAGAATGCTCAGTGGTGCTAGACTCTCATAAGAATTATGGGAGGAGGCAGTCGATACTACAAGATATCTAGTGAATATGTCTCCTTTGTCGGCGCTAGTCGACACAACTCCAAATGAGGTATGATCAAGTAAGAATCCTTCGGTGGCACATCTCAAAGTGTTTGGTTGTGATGCATTTGTGCATGTTCCCAAGGAAAGGAGGAGCAAGTTGGACAAGAAAGTAGTCAAATGTATTTTCATCGGATACAAAGAAGGGATGAAAGGATATAAACTCTGGGATCTTGCATCAAGGAGAATAGTGTACAATTGAGATGTGGTATTTAGAGAAGTCAGAGGTAAATATGAGCCTGAGGAAGTTGTTCTGACCGAGAATAATTCTGATATGGTGCAGTTTGAACTAAATAACGAAGAAGATGATTTAGATTATTCGAATGAATATGAGGAAGAGGTGGAACAATTTACTCTGATGGTAAGGATGTTGGAAAGAGTAATAAAACTAGTCGAAAGGTATAGTCCACCTGACTTTCGTTCCGCATTCATGATAACTTCCATCGACAATGAGCCCAAGTCGGTCGGTGAGGAAGTCGAATCAACAGAGGGTAAACTCTGGAAGGATGCCATGGTTGAAGAGATGGAATCCTTGTACAAGAATGTGACATTAGATTTAGTCAAGTTACCTAGTGGAAGAAAGATCGTCGACAGCAAGTGGGTGTTCAAGAAGAAGATGGATGTCGCAGGACAAGTCGAGAATTTAAAATCTCAACTGGTAGTGATAGGATATTCCCAAGTCGATGGAGTCGACTTCAGTGAGATTTTTTCCCCTTTTGAAAAAATAAATTCCATTAGAGTACTAATGTCTCTGGTCGCATCATTCAATCTGGAGATAGAACAAATGGATGTGAAGACAATGTTCCTACATGGGGACTTAGAAGAATAAATCTACATGAAACAACCTGAAGGATTTGTAGTAAAGGGAAAGCAAGAATTGGTATGAAAACTCAAAATATCCCTTTATTGTCTAAAGAAATCACCAAGGATGTGGTACCAAAAGTTTGACACCTATGTCCTTAGTTTGGGATTTGTGAGAAGCAAAGTTGATCACTGCATATATTTGAAGGAAGAAGGTGGGAATTTCATATATATAGTTTTGTATGTTGATGACATGCTACTGATTAGAAACAAAATGGACACAATAAAGGAGGTAAAGAAGAAGTTATCCTCCAAGTTTGACATGAAGGATATCAGTGAAGCTAATTTCATTCTGGGAATGAATATTAAGAGATATCGAGTCACTAGAAAGATCAGGTTGAATTAGATGAATTATATTGAAACAGTTATGAAACAATTAAACAAGTAGGATTGCAAACCGGTGAAGGTGCCAATTCCAGTGGGAGCAAGGCTTACTGCTGAGAAGTGTCCAAAGACACAGGAAGAGATAGAGGAAATGGCATGTGTTCCCTATGCAAGTGTTGTTGGGAGTCTAATGTACATGATGGTCTTCACTCGACCAAACATTTCCCATGCAATGGGAGTGTTGAGCAACTACATGTAGAAACTTGGAAAGGATTACTAGAAAGTTGTTAAGAGAGTATTCAGGCATTTGTCTGGCACAAAGGAATATGCTATACGATACCAAGGAAGACCTGGAGGTGATAGTGGTAAATTAGATGTACATGGTTTTTTCGACATCGATTGGGTTGGAGATTTGGATCGATGAAGGTTGACTAGCGGATATGTCTTCAAGATGTTTGGTGAAGAAATAATATGGATGAGTAAGCAACATGCGGTCATAGCCTTGTCGACAACACAAGATGAACACATGGTGGCCACTCTTGGAAGAAAATAAGCGGTATGGATTCAAAGGTTGTGTTTAGGAATCAAGTTTGGGCAGAGAGCTATGAAGGTAAATTGTAATAGTCAAAGAACAATATTTATGGAAAAAAACCCTACTTATCATTCAAAGACTAAGAACAATTATATAAAATACCATTTTGTAAGAGACATGGTGGAAAGTAACAAGGTGATATAGGTGAAAGTAGACACGTTCGAAAACATAGCAGATTCGTTGACCAATTTTGTGAGTGATGTGAATTTCTCTTGGTGCAGAGGGGCAATGGGAATTGTTGCCCTCGGTCTAAGAGAGAAATATCAGGAATCTCATGTTTTAGCAAATAAGACAAGAAGTGGAAAAATGTTGGGTTGTTATATTCTTTGCAGTGAAAGTCTATTCGAGGTGAATTGACTGAAGGTCAAAGTTGAGGTGGATTGAAAGAAGGTCGAAGTCGAGGTAGATCGATAGCAAGTCAAAGGTCGAGGAAATCGATCGAGTAAATTCAGAGTTGGAAGAAAGGACACGAGGAGGAAACGCGTTGGAAGTTGCATCCAAAGAAGCTACCAAATAATTTCAAGGATAAGGGTAAATAGAAGGCCACAACCATAGTTCAAGATCTTGGATCAGATTCTAAAGTTACAACTATCGGCATTAAAGGTATATTTTATGTTGCTAGTTCTAGTTCACATACTTATTCTTCAAAGGCTAATGTAATCCCTAATGGAAGGAAAAGAAAGGAACCATTTCATTTATGAGTTATCTCAAAGCACACTAAGATTGATACACTTGTTGATAGTGGATCACAAGTAAATCTTTTTTCAAAGAAAGTTGTTCAAAATTTGGGATTGAAAACTAGGCCTCATCCGAGATCATATCTTTCAGGTTGGATTTGTGATAATGCTCAGTTACAAGTAACTAAGCAATGCAATTTACGGTTGAGATCACATTCAGTTTCATTGATGAGGTAGAGTTAGACATGGTTCCACTTGACATTTGCAATATGGTTTTGGGAAGTCCATACTTATATGACATGAAGGCCATTTTTTGTAAGGAACAAAACAAGTATCATCTTTTCAAGGATGGGATTGAGTTCATCGTGAGAGTTCATCAGATGAAGACGAATTTGATATTTTTCACTACAGGGCACGCAAAAAATGCTAGTTAATGCTAGTATCCAGGATTCAGGTTTACAACCTATGGTTGGAAGTAAAGAAGATAATTTGGTTGATGTTGTTCATGTCAAGAAGGTAAAATATGTTGATGGTTCATTCTCTTTTGCATCTTTATATTCAGTTTTGTTGTTCAATTTATTACTAATTAGTGGAATATGTTTAGTAGCTACAACAATGAATGGCGGAGTTTGTGAATTTAAGGGAATGGTTAACTTGGTCAACGATGTTGTTTCAGTATTCGTTATTATTGTGATGAGTCATATGCTCATTATCCAAGAAGGATGGATGGATAATATTGGACAAGTGAAGCAACCGTACCCTCACTTCATTTCTGAATGAAGCAGAATTTTGGAGATTATATGGGTTTCTTGGACGACATATAATTGAATCCAATGATTTCTGGGATTCAAGGTCAGTGTTGGCATAAGAGGAAAACAACTGAAATACTTCTATTCCATTACAGGGAAAGAACCTGTAGTGGAACAATTATGGTTATCATTTTGAGAAAGTAGCCTAAGATGGAATGTTAAATTCCATGTTCATGTAAGATGTATACCTTGTATAGAAGCAAGTCAAACCATCCAGATGTTTGTAGAAACATGTTTATATTTTTCTTTTAGGGAAGTGAGTGAAGGAAGTGAACAAGAAGTTCATTCTAAGACTTTAACATATACATTAGGCAGTACAGAAATAGTGAAGCCAAAATGGCCCATGGAATGACCAACACCAGAACGATCCAGTCCAAGATGAGTGAGACAAAGACCATCATTTGAATTGACTTCATGATTTCCAAGATGGACTATATCTAGGAGAGAGGGAGATAGGAATGAATGTTGGTTTCAAAGTTTAGATATGGATATTACAGTGATGAGAGTCAGTGAGAAGACTTTTGTAATGAAGGAATCAATAAACCATAACCAGAGCTAGAGCCATGGCCAAGGACCGGAGCCAGTAGCCATGAGCTAGAGCTAGATTCAGAGATGTTGACAAGAGCTAGAGTTAGAGCCATGTTCTAGAGAAGCAGGAAAAAGTACACTGATATAGATTGGTTTCATTGAGATTTTGGAGGATCAAGAAAAATATTTAAGAATGGAATTATAAGATGGAGTTCCAAGATGAAGATTTGAGATAGAGTTCCAAGATGGATATTCAAGAGGGAGTTCCAAGATAGGTGTCAAATTCAAGATGAAGTTACAAGATGGAAAGAAGTTCCAAGATGGAGATCAATTAAATTGAATTTCAACAAAGTGGAAGAGTGAGGAAGTATTATCATCACTAAGTTCTTGAATAATCCATAAAGTGAATTTCAGTAAGGTGGAAGAGTGGGGAATCTTTATCGTCACTAAGTTGTTGAATAATCCATAGTTTTGGATGTCCAAAAGTTCTTCAATGGAAAGGTGTGATCTAGGACGATCCAGAATGATTAAAATTTGATCATCTCAAATGCTTTTGAAAATTACTTCATTGCGTAGAGTTTTCTTCTTCCTTCTTCTTGAAGGAGCCTCTACATTGTATGTTTCATATTCTCCTTACATATTTTGAATTGAATTCCAAGACCCTCATATTGTCCAGATACAAATTCATCATTGGTTCGCCGACGGTTCAAATTTGTTCCACCTTTAATCATCATTCATCGTAAAATTACATATTCATCATCGGTTCATCAGTGGTTCTCTAGGGGTTCAAATAGTGCACCTGCAATTTTGTTCCACCTTTAATCATCAGTAAGACCAATGACTTTCATTCATATTTACTGTGTGCAAGTAGGAAATTGAATTTTTTGGATTCGCTATTTTTCATTCTTATTTACTGTTTGCAAGTAGGAAATTGATTTCCGATTCCTATTTACTATTTGGTAGTAGGAAATTGATTTGGTACTAGCAAAAGAAATCTACATTGAAAAAAACATTCATTCCAAGTTCGCAAACTAACAATAAATATTGGTGGTGTTTCTAAAGTTTAGATTGAAATCTCAAAAAATATTGTTATTGTTCTCGAACATTTATCATACGAATTTGGAATCTATTATGTTGTAGTATTCAACTGCAAAAACCATGGTTTCAGCAGCTAGACCGTATTCTCACACCTTGTAAATTGTAAATACAAGTCCAAAGTTGTGACTTAGTGAATTGCATACCTTTTTTCTTCTGGCTCTCGGCATTTTTATGGGTTCTGCGCAATGTCCTTTGTTTTGCTTCCGCTTCCATTTTTTTTAACACTTGAGAAAAAATCTGCCACTGGACACTGACTGTCCTTCTCCACCAACACGATGAGTTGACCCTTCTACCACCATATCTACCTAATCTCATAGCACTAAGCATACCACCAATTTCCTTGGGGTACCGCATCTGTAAATCCACAACTCGAGTAACAGAGAGTTAATTTTCGTGAATACACATTCTTCGAACTGGCTCTGTCAATAGAGATCTAGGAAATTTCAAGCATGATTTCAGATGTGATCTCAGGTATGATGAGGACGAAGATGAGGACAATAAGGACTATGATCCAGCTCCAGTCAGAGGGTGACCTATGGGCTTCTAATCTGTCACATTAACCTCCTTATAGTTCTTGGGCATCATCTGCATAGTTGGAAAGATACACGGTACATGACCCTGATATAGAGGGAAGGAGGGGTCTGGATGAACCGCAAAGCCACTCACTGGTAACATATTTGTAAATATGTCTCTAGCTTGGGTTTACACACTCTTCTCTAGCTTGAAGGTTCGCACTAGATTTTCCATTCCTAACCACGATGTGGAGCTCTTGGTAACTCTGCAACCCTTTCCTTTCCTCTGGTTGCGTATAGATTTGTTGGTGTAGAAGCTAGAGATCCGGATCTTCCAGTGAAAATAGATAATGTACGTTGTAGTTTGATGCCATTCTGATTGCAACCCACATGGTTAACCACATGTCGGGGTTTGCAACATGGTAGGTGTAATTTTCATCAAATTAAATTAGTCGAAGTTAATTTGCATGTAATTAATTTGTATTCATTTAAGTTAATGTTGGACATGTGGCCGCTAACGGATTTGGGTATAACTTGTATCTAATTCAATTGAATTTGTATCTAATTTTTAATTTATCAAATTACCACAATGGCAACTCTATTACTGGTGTCAACAAGGAAGGTGATGGGTGTTGTAACAAATTATTCGCCTCCCCCGTACTACCTCCAAGACGTTCCCCTTGTGATAGTTGCATCTCTGTCTAGGCTATGTTTCTTTAGGCATCTTTTCCCCCTAGACAGACATCAAGTGACATTAAGGAAGCCCTTATGGGTGTTCGCGTGGTTATGTTTGTTGTGGTTGTCCTGGTGTTTCTTTTGGGCTGGTGGGTAATGATCCCCTGGGGAATGTCTCCTCTCCTATCCAGACTCTTCTATAGTTGTAGAGAGATTCCGTTTTGAGATGGTGTTGTTCTTGCCCTAGATATATATGCTCCTTGGCTTGTCCTGGATGATTACCAAAATTATATGGGTCAATTTCTTTTATTGGGCTTGGGTGAAATCCCTTCTACATGTTTGCCTGGCTTTCCTGGTGGGTGGATCAAGCGGTCTGTGTGTCTTGATTTCTTAGCTCAGTGTTCAAAGGAAGATCGTGATGCTTTGGCTTTCCCTGGTGTTAACAGGAAATCCTTCTTGAGAACAAATATAGGATAGATCATCCCTTCCAAAGAGATAAGGAAACCCATTAGGTAGCCTGGCCCGTTGATCGAGTAAAAGGAACACTTTGAAACAAATATGCTTCAATAGAACATAGGTAACTTTTATAATTTGTCTACGTAAGTATAAATCATACACTGCTAAAATCAAAAATTGATTTCCACTACATCATATTAATCCACTCTCATATCAACACTCTTTACTTCATAATTTTTATTGTTATTAATAGCAATAAAAACTTTGTTTTTACCAAAGATGATTTCTGGGTTTTATTCCTAACTTACTTGGAAGTCCATCTCAGTGTTGATTAAATCGGCATCGGAAAAAAGTCGACGAGTGTCCGGAAAAAATCGTTTCAGCAAAAGTCGGCAAAAAATCGGAAAACCACAACAAACATTAAAAAATACAAAATATATTCATTTTTTTCAAATTTTTAAACATATAAAGCAACAACAACATCAGATAAACACATTGGCACATAAATATGGAGAAATCACTGATATATATGTAGTCACTAGTGGATGCCAAATAAAAATTTATACATCAATGTCGATATTGAATGATGAAGGGCCTCTCCAATACAAAATGACATCACATATATAATTATAAAATGTATCTCATGATTCATCATCATGATGGAGTCTGGAGATGTCTGATATATAATGAAAATTAAAACAAAACTAGCAGCTAGCTATCTAATATCAATGTCGGCCTCCGCCTCTCCCCCTTTTACGAGAAAATATAAGGGGTTGTTTGGCAGGCCTGCCCCTGACAGTAGAAGGCCCTACATATGATAGTGGATGACCACTGTTGTGTGCAAGAGTAGGTGCATCAATAAGTGTAGAAGGTTGTGCTGATGATTGCACATCACCCTCCATGATGTCTCCAGGCCACTCCTCCTCCTTCTGCTCCTCCTGCTTCTCCTCTCCATGTTTCTCCTCCAAGGCCTGTTGTTGTTCGGGTTCCTCATCTATCCATGCAGGTGCCTCCTCCATGGTAGGCATATCAGACTCCACCCTCCACTTAGACAATACATCAATATTTTCCAAGGAAATGGCATCCACATCTGGTGTTCTATCAATTTGCTTCAACCATAGTTGAAGATTGTAATGGACATACACCAAGTCATTGAGACGTGAGAACTCTAACCTGTAAGAGGGTCATAAAAAATTTAATGAGTCTTAACTTTTGAGGGTCATGATTCATAATATATTAGATGGTCATAGACTCATAAATTACAAATTACAATAAATGTAACTGCTCATAAGTTCTAACCTAGTGTGTTTCTTTGAGTGTATGTTTTCAAATACACTCCAATTGTGCTCACATCCCGAAGAGGTACATGTTTGACTCAGGATTCGTATGGAAAATCTCTGTAAATTTGGTGCCCTTGCACCATAGTTTCACCACCAAACATCTACAACAAATAAAAAAGAAAGATAACATAAATAAAACATAATTGAACTTTAAAATAAATTTTTAAATTTAAAATACATAATTGAAATTTGAATTTTAAAAACATAAAGTTCTAAGTTGAACTATCTTCTAAATTCTAATGACTTACGTGGCAACAAAATGTTCCTTGAAGCAATAGCATCTTCATAGCCAAATAGTCCAGTACCATCCCAATACATCTCTATCTCGTGATTAATATCAAGGCGAATCGCGACATCAAGTACCATCCTCTGAAGACAAGCATGGATCCCTTCCATCACCTCACCATCAAAATCAAAGTTGCATTTGTAGGAAAATGCAAGGTTAAGGAAAATTGTTGCTGCATGAATGGGTCGATGGAGCATCTCGGTCCATCGAGTATCAATCAAATCCCATAATAACATCTGTCTATGAAACATGTGGCTACCCTTTCCCACATAATAAGCCCGAATAGCTTCTTTGGCCTTATCCATGGCCTCATACAAATAGCCCATTGCTGGTTTATCGCTGTCAACCAATCTCAAAACCTTTACCAAAGGTTCACTCACTAAGCACACCTCTGCCACTCCTTCTCAGAAGGAGTCACTGTACACCAATCTAGCAATGGCTTTCCCATCCTCTTTCCTGCTATATGTAGAATCCCACCACTCATCACAAACAAACATTTGCTTCAACTCAAACTGACATTGAAGCAAAGACTGAAGAGTAATGAAGTTGGTGACAAAACGAGTGATTGCAGGACGTCACAACTCCATGTTTCTGGTGTATCTCCTCATGAGGCTAAGAACCCAAATATGGTTATATATGAACTTGGGGACGCTCCTAGCCTAATCAATCACCTCCTTGATGAAGGAGGTTTTCCCCATATCCTCGAGCATCAAATCAATACAATGTGCAGCACATGGAGTCCAAAACAATGAACGGTTCCTCTCCATAAGCAACCTACCAGCAGCCACATAATTAGCTGCATTATCTGTTATGATTTGCACCACATTATGCACGCCAATCTCCTATATGAACGCATCCATCAACTCACACAACAATGCTACATCTTTCACATGTGCCAATGCATCTATTGATTTGATAAACATGGTACCTCTAGGACAATGTACCAAGAAATTGAGAAGGGACCTACCCTTCCTATCTGTCCAGCCATCAAACATCACTATGCATCTAGAGATCTACCATGACTTCTTGAACTATGCCAATCTAGAGTTGATGTCCACCTTTTCTTCTTGAAGAATTGGCCCCCGTAACTCCTCAAAGGTAGGGCTTTTATACCCTAGGCCAACAATAGCAATCGCATCACACATCGGTTACCAAAATGGATTATTCTTGGTGATGTTGAGAGGTATGTCACTCCAAAAAAGACACCTCCCCACAACCCTGTCTGCTTCTTTCTTCTCCTTTTTCTTGAACATTGACATGATGGAAGGCTGTGCTCCAGGGGTGGTTCGTTCTGGAAAATAAGATGAAGGCCTCTGACTCTAGGTACTTGAATCTATGGAGCCCCTCCCACTACCCTGTCCCTCTGCGGCAGATGTCCTTGAACTTCTTAATAAAATTTTGGCCTACCTTGCTGCTTTTTCATCTTTATTTTTATCCTTTGCTTCAAGTGCATCAAACGCAATTCTCATAATCTCCAGGGTTGATTTAGCACAAACGCCAACATCATGCCCAGGGATTTTAGCTAAATGATATTTCAACCTGCAAATCCCTCCTGACATGTTCACCCCACAAAGTTTGCAATTCAATTTCTGTCGGTTTGTCCCATCTTCAGGGATCCCATACACCCAAAATGGATCTAAAGGATTTGACATATTTTTTGATGAAATTGACTGATCCAGGTGGATATCGGTGGCCACCCACCTTTTCCGACTGGCTCAAAACAGTTTTCTGGCAATTTTGGCAATTTACTATTTTTAGCAGGTTTTAACTTCCAGGGCCATTTTGAGGGCCTAAATGAAGATTTTTTGAGATCGAGGTTCTCAATGATAGCCAAAGGCATGATTGATCCCCCAAAATGAATCTCCTC
>CBVK0101412034.1:0-15645 GCA_900067695.1 Picea abies | reverse complement strand
ATCACTTTTAACCACAATATATAAACTTCAACTTAATGAACAATATATCATAAATGTATCATTATCACATAAACATAAACATAAGCATCACTTCAATTATACAGTACACCAGAATTTACGTGGAAATCCAAATGGGAGAAAACAACAAAATGTTTTCTTATATATCAAAGATTACATTCATTAGAAGCACCAACTTCCCAATTCTCCAACTACAATCGGAAGGAGGCTACGACCCCATATTTACCTGCTCCATCCTGAAGAAAGCTACAACTCCCTGAATTCTCTGGCTCCAACCAGAAGGAGGCTACAACCCCCTATTTCTCAGGATCCGACCTGAAGGAAGCTCCAACTCCCTATGTTCTCTGAAACCAACATGAAGGAGGATACAACCCCCTTTACTTTCCCCATCCTGCCACCCTGAAATATAAATGTATACCAATTGTCACTACCACAATCACTACCACTGTCACTTCCACTGTCTCTGTCACCGCTACTGTCACTATCAATATCACTGTCTTTGTCACTGCCACTATCACTGTCACTGTCTTTGTCACTGCCACTATCACTGTCACTGCCTCTGTCACATCAACCTGTAACCTGTCACCTTGTCACGCTGTCTAACCTGTAACTGTCACTATATCATCAACATGCTATACCAAAACCTGTGCCATACAATGCATCAACTGTGTACCAACAAATGTAGTATAACATGCATCCATCATGTACCATAAGATAAGCCACAATATATCATGTACTAGAGCATCAACCAAATATACAACCAATACCATATACCATAGCCTCAATCATGTATAATCCTGTACCAAATCATGAATGAAGTGCCTCAAAGAACCAAGAATGTGCCTCATGCATATGCCACCATACACCAAGTAAATACCTCAACCATGAACAATAATGTCTAAGATATGAACCATAAAAACTATGCCATATGCTGAACCAGATATACCATAATACCTTACTCAATCATGTATCCAAGATGTACCTCAATCATGTGTCAAGTCCTCATCAATATTCCAAGTATGCCTCAAGCATACACTGCATCATAATCAAGCATAACCTTCAAAACAAGTACACAAACATACCAGTACCTCTGTAGCTGACCTGGAACACTAAAACATTGACCTGTAAGTTATCTTCTGTCTTCAGGCACCTGGTACTAGCATTTCTCCCAAACGTGTCTTGTCCTAGCGGGACTAAGATATTTTGTCTCGCGGGGCCTCATATGACGAGTCCTAAGAAGCCCGCGGGAGTGCTTCGCGAGATACTAGTAGTCTGACCCGTGAGGGCCAACCAAACTAGGGTTTCCTCAGATCTTCTTGCTCTCCTCTACAACTGCAAAACTCCCACACTCCTCTCTTGTCGCTACCTCAAATTTCTTCGTCGCTAACTTTCCAAATATATAACTAATTTACTAGAAGATATTCAATAGAATGAGTGAGTGAATGCAATTGTGAATGAATCCTTGAGGTGTATTTATACTTTTTCTACGTAACATCTCTCCTTAATCTTAGGGGATTTTAGACTTTCTTGTTAGAACTAATTTACCCATTCATTAAGGACTTGTAACCAACTAGGGGCTTCTTGACCATTCTTTGGGGATTCTAACTTCACAAGGCCATAACTCCTCAACCGTGAGGAACTACGTGGCATACCACCTATCATCGAAAACATAATGAAAATGAATATCCATCCACGAATGAGTTACCTACATTTACACCATCCTTGGTGACCATATTACTCAACCAAATTTGGGTCCCATAACAATGCCTTTTGGGATACCAGACTTCACTACCAAACTTCTTCAAGGTTTGACATCAATGACAACCAATATTTCAACATCATCCCTCACTTGATATTTGGATTAGCTTGTGTCTGAGGATTGGGAAGCAACTACCTAAGGTACCTCTTGTAGACATTTAGTAGCCCCATGATCCTCTAGAAACTCCATTGATTTTAAGTTTAGATTTATTCCTTTTAATTCATCCTCCCCATCGCTCGATTTCTTCTTCTAAACCAAGAATTTCCTAGAGATTGTATGGGTGCATGCAACTACTAGATTCCCATAATTATGGTATCAACCACACTTTAAGGAAATACCTTCATAATCTAAGTTCAAGTGAAAATACCGTGAACCTCTATGAAATTCCATAGCCTCTACCAACCCCTTGTTGATATCCAACCCAACTAGATTTTAGGCTATACCCATGTAGCCAGAGTCTCTAAATGACAAATCAACCTCACAAAAATGCTAAGTCCATTCACAATATCTTGAAATACTTTTTCTGACCACAAGATGAGAGGGGTCCTCATCATCCTCACCCATATTGTGATAATATCTAGATGTGTTAACCTTGCATCAAAATCTGTATGGCACTTTTTGAGGAAGAGTGGTTATGCACTCCACTTCCACCTTTTGTGTAGTATATCTTCATCCTCACCCATAGTATGAAATATCCATACCATCCATCCCCTAACCAAAGTTAAATCTTGAGGAATGCAACTGGCTGTGGGCTCAAGGTGAGTTTTCGTCCATACCTTTAGGGTTTCATGGCTCATTTTTCTGCCTAAAAAACTACCTACAAGGATTGGGTCTACCATCTCTAATATCTCATTAAGTTTTATCTTCTCTTCTAGGAAAAGGTTGAATAGTGCCTGCATTTTTTTGACACAACGATAATGTATATGTTTCCTCCCACCCTCC
Organism: Picea abies; assembly: GCA_900067695.1. Classification (NCBI taxonomy): domain Eukaryota; kingdom Viridiplantae; phylum Streptophyta; class Pinopsida; order Pinales; family Pinaceae; genus Picea; species Picea abies. The sequence continues at coordinate 12,926 of CBVK0101412034.1, read as the reverse complement.
GATTTCTTCAACCTTAATTTATCTAGATCCAAGGTTGTAGATACACTCATATGTTAGAATTCCAATGTATCACCAATGAAAGTAGAACCTTCATAGTTATCATTCCTTTGTTCCAAACATTAACAAGCGATTTCTGGATCAATGCATGTCTTATTCGAAATAAAATCACCAATAGAGATAACATTCAAAAGACTTAATTCCTTATACTAATTGAACTTGTGGCTTAATTCCCATGGATCCTCCAAAGCTGGTTCGTTAATCTTCTCCGTAGAAAAACCCTTCTGGAAATTAATGGTTTTGGGAGGTACGCCACCTAATCTTGTCACCCCCTTCTTTGATAAGTAACCTTCCTCTATACAATAATATAAAAGAGTCTGTGCCATTTCTCATATGAAGATAACAATTTTTTCTTCCAGTAGTATTGACCCTGATTGAGAAGTACTCCATGGATTCGACGTGTCTTCATGAGTGAATATTACTGGGATGGATCATATTTGTTGGCCCTTCAATAGATCTTCCATGTAGTCTAACACTTCTTCCTCCATGATCGACAAACTTGCACCCTCCTTACCTCCTATCCCTTTGGTGTTGACGCAAATACACCCTGCATAAACCCTATGAACACACCGTGGAAACCCTACCCCTTCCATCAAAAACCCAACTTATAACCATTATTTATTAATCTCATAGAACCCTATTCTGCCAACTTTCTCCATACACATAAATATATCTCCCACTATAAGATATATCTTCGATAAACACATAAATTGGAAATCCAAAAAATGTGAATAATATATGTAACTGTGGAAACCAAGGTGACTTCAAATAAGAGGTCTTAACAAGATATCGACTCTACCCCATGTTTAATTTGCTGATTATATGGCTAAAAAGAAACAAAAAAATATTTCAAAGCCATGCCCTTTCTACCAATGAATTATTCAATTGAATATTGCGTGCCATATCCAATCACTTGTAATTTTGTGAGCCATATCCCATCATTTCCCCTCACACTTACGCTAATCATAGAAAGTATAATGATGACCAATATATGTATTGCATAATGGGAAAGTGAACAAGTTGAACCTAGATCGACACTGCACCTCCGTTAATCATTTTCCATTATTCCCTTCTATTTCCCTGCCATACCAAATTTGAAATATATAATGTTTTCATACATACATAGATACATAGATACAAAAATATGTGATTTTATTCAAAAAGACAAAATTACATTTTTTGTATGATTTTCAACATTCGTAAACCCTCCCAAGGACCAAAAAGGATGTCTAGATCAAATCAATACAATCTTCTATCCATCTAGTATATCCCATGTGTAGTCAACCCTCAATATTTCCCTTGATTTGGGATTCATACAAATATTATTCATCATAAATCACAAAAAATATCGAAATCTTAGGCCTAGGTTTTTCATCAAGTACAATTCTTTTATAGAATCATATAATTCATATACCCACAAAATGTTCTTAGACATATTCTATAAATGCATTTTCAATGGTGTAGGGTGATTGACACTTAAAACCACCCTCTTTTGAGAAAAACTTTCATCTAGAATACGATGAAAAAGTTGATCCTCGTCATAGTTCTACTATGATCCAAGTTTTTCCCATGATGGACATTTTCCTCTGAAGGTTTTTAACATTTATGAATGGACTCAAATCGTCACATTTTTCTAAAATGTAATGGATTGATAGAAACAATGCCTTTGGAATTTCATCGAATTTATTTTTCTAATCCATTTCGAACACTTTTTATCCAACTCCATTGTTTATATCTATGTGAGGCACAAATATAAGTGCAAAGACACATAAATATCTCTATATAGACACACACACACACACAGAGAGAGAGAGAGAGAGAGAGAGAGAGAGAGAGAGAGAGAGAGAGATAGAGAGGGAGAGCGAGGATAATTATAGGTAACACTCGGCTACCTGTGAGGACACATATGAGATGAGTCAACAATTTCCTTACTTTTTTGATAGATTAGAAATATATATCTATATCATATACATTTATTTACTTGATTTTACATATACTGTACAAACTTCGATATGAATTTTAAAACAAGAAGGGGTGTATGCAACATCCCTCTCTATTGAGCATACTGTTATTGAATTATTATTTGAGGACACTTGCTTGTAATTGATCCAGTTATGGAACACTGCGATTTCATTCGGATTATGGGTTATATATGATGAGGTTGAGGTGTTATAGCTGCTTGATTTTATTGATGTATATATATATGTGTGTGTGTGTGTGTGTGTGTGTGTGTGTGTGTGTTGACATGTGATTTTGACAAGTCATCTTGAGTGTGCAGGACACATTACAGGTTATGGATGCCAGTGGCATCAAAGGGATTTCTTAGACTTCGGATTGAGTTAGGGATTGGATTGTATTGTTTGAATTATTTAATTATTATTTACATATGATGTATACTTTATTTTAGTATGATTTATATATATGTGGATTTTTGACATTGTTTTTGTCAGTGGATGCAGGTTTGACGATGATTTATAATCATAATCACATAAGGAGTAAAGGTGCCTTGCATAGAAAACCAAATATTTAGGGAGAGAGGTGGTATCATCCCTATCACAGCCTACTAACACTCCCATCATGGCCATAACTGTAGGTTAACGATTACCTAGTTGGGTGGTCCACGATTGCCTGAGGGAAGACTGAGACAATCGCTCACATAGATTTCTAAGGGGTGTGCAATAAGGCATAATCATTATTACTTATAAGCCCTTAGTCTCTCAGAAGGTCGACCGCATGAAGTTTTGACTCCAATGGGTTGGAAAAACTTCCAAAGGATTTTAGTGTGATTTATATATATGGATTTTTGGCACTATTTTTTTCAGTGGATGTAGGATTAACGATGCTTTCTAATCAGACTCACATAATAAGTAAAGGGGTCTTGGAGAAAACCATGTATTGAGGGAGAGGGGTGGAAACATCCCTACCACACCTACTAGCACTCCCTCGGTGTCCCAAAATGTAGGTTAACAATTACCTAGTTGGGTGGTCCATAATGTCATGAGGTCAAACTGAGACAATCGTTCACATAGATTTCTAAGAGGCCCACAATAAGGAAGAATCCTTATTCCTTAGAATCCCTTAGTCTCTCACAAGGTCGACTGAATGGAGTTCGACTCCAATGGGTTAGACAAAATTCCAAAAACAAGTCAATGTGAGTGGCACCCTTGGATCATGAGATGCAGCTTGAAGGGAACTTCACATAATTGAAACCCAAGTCAATAAACATAGGTGGCCTAGAAAACACTGGAATGATTAGAACTTGTTGGATAAAAATAATTAATTAAACAATAGATTATTAATTATTAAATCTGACCAGAAGTCTAAGTTGAAATCTAAATTTTAAATAAGGAGACTAATTGAAGTGTGACATGAGTAAAGATTTGAAGGAAATCAAATATTGGGAAATAGTAAGTAAATACCTAAAGAATGATAAAATGCACAAGGGTGCATGAAATTATTAAAAAATAAATCCTTATTTAGAAATAATTACAACTTGAAAGAATGGGTTGTGCATAGAATATAATTTGAGTCAACCAACCCTAGCCTAACTAAGAAAAATCCTAATCGAACTCTAACTAAAACCAAGTTAGGAGACACCCATTAATTAAGGGGATTGGGGAACCAAGAGACAACTAAGAGGGAAATTAGGAACATATGGGGAAATGTGAGGAAAAGGGGATTTTAAATACAAATAAAAGAGAAATTACTTGAGCAACCTGGGGATAATGTGACACTTGTAGTGGATGAATAATCCTTTAAATGAATTATGAAAATTAAATGAATTATGCACGAGGGACAAATGTCCGTGAGTGATAATTCTATAAATATATTGATGCAGAAGGGAAGCTTATGAAACTTTTGGGAGGCACTGTTATGCTTCCAAATGTTTGATTGTTTGTGTTTGTACTTGTGAGAGTTGGGACTCTAGGTGGGTGAAAATAGTGGAAGCTCTTCCTTGCAGGGAAAGCCTAGAAGCTATTGTGTTTTGGATTTTGTGTGCTTGGCCCCTTTGCGGATCGAGGGGATAAGGGGGAAGAAGGATACCCCTAGACTTGGATGGGAGGTACCGATGAAGACACTATGATTAGCAAGCAAAGGAAAGGAAGGAGTGCAAGGCTTTGAAGGACATCTTCAACACACAAGTTTCATTGATTTCTGGTATTTATAAGTTGAATTTGTTTATATTACAAGAATATTAGTACAATAGATGGATAGAGTCATTTTAGAATCATTGGAAGGTCTAAATGTCAAGTGTTATGTTTGCTTACAAATGAATAATAGCTACAATGTTATATTTTAAATCTTCACTATAAATTTTAGATGTTTTCAGAACTGTGTATATCGGTTTGATCCTCCTTGTTTAGTGAAAATTTTATATTTCATATAGTGTATGTATAAGTCTGTATTTTCATCCTTATTTGAAATATGTTTGATCATATTTCTAAGGGGATTATGTTAGGACATTATCAATGCATTGCTCACTGGTCATTTGAGGTTTAGTTCCAATTTGTATCCTAAGTCCTTGTTGAATTTGATTTAAAATCCAAATCAATTCTATTGATGGGTTCATTAATGGATCCAAACTTGTACCATAAATTCCTACTTAATTTTAAGATATTTCATTTATGTCAAATGGTGGATTATCAATGGTTTGTTTAACCCAAATTTTTGCGTTCCTCTGATATAAATATTTGGTTAACCCAAGTTATTAGTAATAAGGAATCCTTGTGATATAGTATCTTAAATTAAAACTTCGAGATCTCAGAATGTCTGGGCAAAGGTATCTGGACTTATAAATTTTACTTACTTCTTTCCTGGGCATTAGTTGTTTCTCCTAAACCAAGTTATGCATGTGACCAGGAGACAAAACCTAGTACTGGTAAAAAGGGGTGCTATTCGGGACTCCAAAACTCTGGCACTCAAGAGGTTCCTTAAACTAAACACTCCTTTTTCCTGAAGTGTTAATCAACCAAAGTCGGTCATAAGCTGAGTTGAATGGTAATTGTAGGTTACCCAACCCTACCACACTCCTTTCCTTGAATTTTAACTACTTAATCTAACGACTGGTGGAGTTTCTCCTAATGTGAGATTCTATGGTGGAGATCCACTACGAAACTCAAGACTTCATGGTTTTCCCTAATTCACAACCCTATACTATTCACCCGAACCACTGAACCGTTGAAGAGATCAGAGATCTGACGGATTACACTCCTCCTAAAAGTCAACGACTTTCCTCTACTTTAGTTTTCATAACTCCGGGAGTTAATCACCTTTTGCAAACAATAACTCCTTTCCTTTGGAGTGTCAAACTAACAAAATATATGAAGGAATAAGACTTAATATCTATGGCCCTTGATTGTTCACTAGATCTATGAATATCCTTTACTCCGGAAGTTAGAAACTTCAGTTCTTCGTAATCCTTAATAGTTACCTATAAACCATTTCAAAGGGATGAATTCCAAATGACTAAGGGATCACGGTTCCCACACCCCCCCTCAAATATACAACATTAAGAAAATCTGAGGCTACGTGCTTTGAGAGGTTGAGCTATTGCAGCTCTCGTTCCATTTGAATTCATGAAGCCTGAACCCACATATCTAACGGTCTTGGGTTTTACAGACAACAACAATAAGGATTAATTTCATAACTTCGGGAGTTTGAACCCTCTGCACCTTCACAACCTTCAACCACCACCTCTTGAATGACAGAGTTATGAATACTCGGATCTACGGACACGTGTACCCATGGTTGGATGGTAAGGATTTAACCTAGACTTCGGGACTCCATGAGTTCCTTAACCTTTAACTATGGATTTTTTCCACATATGACCTTCCCCATGACCATAGCTTAACAAAGAGTGTTGAACCATGTCCTTGTCGTCTAGCCCGAAGGGCCTCTCTCCTCCCTTCATATGACTGAGAGCTATGACCTTGGCTCAACTCCTTGAGTGTTAATCGATGGTTTAATTCAAAAATCATGATTAAATCGATCGGGAAGATAGATGGCTGGGAAGGATTGCGGTGTCTCAACTAGCATGATGTTTAAACCCTTTCCTTATTTCCACAATAGAAATTTCTCATTGATAGTGGGATCGATGCCAACCATTGAACCATTTTTACGTGACGATCGATGGCCTGTGTGGATTGTGGAAACGAAACTTGTGCAATCGTTATCTCAAACCTTTGATCCTGCAATGGTTCCCCGCCTTTGATCTACCCTAAATGAGATCCTATGGTTAGCAATTAATTGGATTTTGATCTAACAGTGCTCCTCTACAACTCCCAGATTTGATGGCTACTATAGGCTTCTCCTATGGACCCAACGACTAAAATTCGCTCAGTGATTTACGGTGTAGATCACTTCATAACTTCAGAATTTGTGGCTCTCTAAGGGTAAATAACTCGGATCTGTCTAAGTGACGAAGCCCGAAGGTCTTAGGGTTTTAACGTGTGCATATTTTTTCTGATCGGACGATCATGGGGATTCCAATCTCCTCATTATCAAATCCCATCCACTGGTTTTCTTTGAAGGGATGTCAAACTCTTTTTTTCCTCTCTTCAACCTACACCTATTGTTTCTCCTGAGCTTTGCCCTTAAAATTTGAACTCCAGAGATCGATAGTGTTTCCTCCTAAGCTCTGGTCTTTGATTGTTGAGTGCATTCTTTGTGCCTCCCTTGTGTAATTAACACTGTGTCTCTCGAGCTTCTCCCTTTCCAAAGTTAATACCTAGGCCCAAACTGAGAGGGTCTTTGTGAATACTAGGTGTTTTTCTTCTTATTTGGGCTCTCAAGGAGCCTATCTATGTACTTTGAGAGTTGGCTATAGATGTGTTTCACTATGACACCCAGAAGAACAACTTCAGGTTCCTTGCATAAACTTTTATCTAAATCTAGAACAGACTTTCCCTGGGCTGTAGGTTTATTTTCTTCACAGTTTATGTGGTTCAAAAAAGTACATAGTAGGCCTATGGTTTCTACCTTGTGCTGGGAGTCTTTTTCTGTTGTTCTTTTCCCTTCTTAATTTGTGATGTAGATCAGATACCTATCTACTTGGTTGTACCCTGTAGGGTGTCACACGTTGAGGAAAACATAAGTAATTTGAAACTGTCACAAATGATATATGGATATTAAAGGACTCTGTTTTTATTGTTAAGTTTCTGTCATGATTATTGAAATTCTTCCTAACCTTTAATCGGTAAGGTGATGAGTTATTTTGTAATATAATGCCTGGTGTTATGAGGTGTTGACTAAGAAACCATATTCTCTGTGTTATTGAACAATTTTTAGAAAGGAATGTTGAGATTATAGTGAACTTTGAAATAGATAAAGATATGGGATTTAGATACTTTCTTGTTCCTTAGAACAGTCGCCAGTCTTGAGACCTTAAATGGTCAAGATCAATCAGACAAATCTTAGACTTGAGCGTTGATTATGTGTCTTGTAAGTCCTAACCTTGCAGGATAGGTTGGGTGGGTAGTATGTATGTCATATTATGTGAAGTAGCATATCCTTCATGCTTAATGTAGTATCTAAATCTAGTTGTACAATAGGATGAAATAAATAGAATGTGTACTACTAATGTATGTTACTATAATGCTTCTCTTATTCTGATGATGATTATGAATGTTTTTAAAATAAAAAAAAATATCTCTTACTATTTCTCAAGTACCTATATGATGTAATAGAGGGGATATTACACTCCACAAACCTAACATTGTATAGTCCCTTTCTTTTTTTCCTCTACCTTTTCTCTTTCCTCTCTGTTGGCTTATTTCCACTTTGAGATGGAAAATTTTCTTCCAATCCTTAGAAGGTTCTGGATTATCACTAGATTGATCATAACAACATTTGTACTTCCTTATAGTGTCCTCCAATGTATTCGACTTATAAAATTAAATTAAGTCATGGTAGGACGGTGGAAATCCACTGAGAAAACATTGCATTCTTACTTTCTCATCCTTAACGTAAGGGACATACCTCGACAATTCCATAAATATTTTGGCATACACATCCATAGTAATTTGTCTCAACTTATGCTCATGGAATTCCTTGATTTTTTCATCATAGTACTTCTTTGATAGGCATTCCTTTTTGAAGTATTTCTCAAACTTCTTCTAGGTCGGTTTTCTCTCCTTCAATCGCTTGAGCTCCTTGAGATATTCCCACCATATGGAAGCTCCTTCGTTCAAGTTGAATATGGAAACCATTTCCTTGGTATTCTCAAAATAATTGTGTACTCGAAAGTACTTATTCAAAACCAACATTTACGCCTCAACTTCTTCTACCTTCTTAATTTCTCCATCAATGGTAGGTGGCTTAGCCTTCTTGAATTCTTCAGTCAGAGAACTATTTGAGTGTCTCTTCCTTTTCCTCTAGATAGTATATCTAGTTTCGTTGTTGGATAGCTCTTCAAAATAAATCTTCCTAATGTATGACTCCATGGAATTACTTCCACCAGATTTTCTTTTCTTAACGTTCTAGTGTGTTTTCTCGGAATAAGTCTTTCCCACATCGCTATGGGCCAATCCGTGATTTTGGTAATTTGAAGGGGTTTTCAACGTCTCCAACTGCTCCAAATATGCATTATTGGGGACTTATTACAAATTTTTTTGGATTTCATACAATATCTATAGTAGTACTACATTCATCTCTATTTCCTCATCTTGATCTCTCATAAGCCTTTAATTATCTAGCTTCAGACTTCTGACAATGGCTACCAAATTTGGAGGGTTTTCTCTATCCCTTCGGCCATAAGATCCCTCGTCTCTGAATTGTGATTCATTTTCCATGCCACATTGCACAATTCACTTCCACTACTCTACATCCTGAAACAAAAACATGTTGTTATCCATTATATGCATAAAAATAATATCATGTTTTCTTGGAATAATAAAATATTTCTGAACCATTTCAAGCAACCTTGGTTACCCATTCAATCCTATATTTTGAAATATTCTCTGATACCACTTTGTAACACACCCAACCTCTAATCCTCACTTAGGTTGGTGGGGTGTCTAAATAACCTCTTCCTCAACTTAGTTCTTTTATTTCTTTAAAATCCCATAAATTGATTCTTCTCATCGAGAGCTTTCCATTGACTGCAACTATGCTCACAATCAAGCTCTAAATTAAAAGTTATAGTCTCCCAAAGTTTTTAGAATTCTAGTGGGAATATGAGATGATGAATCTAATCATAGATGAGGAATATAATGTATCCAATCGCATCGATGCCTCTAAATTGCACAATGATTAATTTCCTCATGTCAATCTCTTATAGGGTGAAGTTGTAGGACCCACAACAAATCTATGGATACTATTTCATCTTTCCTACTTTTCGATCAATGACTATCGCTTGACCCTGGGACCCTCTTCATCATTAACTCATCCTCCTTTCCTCACTCTATACCTATGTCCACCATCCTTTGATGAGAGAATGTGATATATCATCCTACAAACCTAATTGCCATGATTTAAAGTGAAGATATAAGCCATTGTGCCCTATGCGGCCACCCTTGTACCATCGACTGATCAACTATCGACACATGTCACCCCTTGAGACATGTTGGTTTCCAATATGTCATTCTTGTCATCGTGACATCACTATCCCCTTTTCTTAGTTAAGTGGGGCCCACAACAATATAATAATGAGATTTAATGTCACCACTACACCCATCGATGATTTGTGTTCCTTCTCAATAATTTTTTGTCAGAACTCTCTCATTGTCATCAAATCCTCCCACTCTAATTCTTGGTAGCTTTAAAAAATTGACTTCCCGACAAATGGTCTCGATGTACCAATTTCACTAAATAAATAATTGTCGATGGATCTAGGATTTCATCGTCATCAGACCCTCTCTCCCTCTACTTTAAAATTAAAAAATTTCAAAGACCTATCCCTTTGACGTATGGATAAGAACCATTCCTCATACTAAATCGATGACTAATATTTTACCCATCTCAAACACACAGATTTTCATTGGGTAGTGGTCTAAAATCGAGACTTAGCCAATTTTAGGGATTCTTCAAGGGTTTTTCCAGGAGTTCTAGAACTACTCTGAGACCAACTAAATATTTATGACTTCATCAAAGGGGAGTTCTCACATATCTTGCAATATTTCCACTTAAGTGCAATAGGTTCCCTTTGGCTCCATGTTTTTTCATCCATACAAGGACCTTCCAACTACTAGGGAATTCCATCCTTCCCAGACAAATATTTTTTCCATCTCTTATAATATTTCCTCCCAAGCTGCAAGACTCTCCAAAACTACATGTTATCCATAGAGGAGGCACTTTTTTTCATGAGTTATTAGATTAACAGTGAAAAAAACCATTCATATTCCATTTCACTCAGGAATTCAATTTATTATTTACATGCATTCAGATTCCCCTTTAAAGCATAAACCCACATGTTTACATCATCAACACACAATAAATAGGTCAAATTATACACTTATCTATAAAGGGAAATGTCAACAACCAACTGACTAAGAGAGGACACCTTTCCTCCCAACCTTAGGCTATGTTGGAGAGTGTCTTCCTATAACATGCCACCCCCTTGCCAAGGAATGATATCACAAGGGGAATGATTTCAACTGGTTCACAAGCTTAGAATGATCCAGGAAGGTTACTCTCCTTCCTCCTTTGACAACAACAAATGTTTCCCCCTTCCCACTGAGCTCATGACTTCCATAGGTTTATCAGGTACCTTCCCAATGTAACAACCTAATAATTCTAAACATCATTAAGTTTCATAAACATTTTATTGAGTAAACTGAAACAACAACTTCCTAGCATAATATTGATTTTCATGACAACAACTTTAGTAACTCAGATTTATCAATAAATACTGATTTCATGGTAGAAAGAAATAAATACATAACTTAACAAGTACCTGGTTCTGATGCTAATTATGTTGCCTTTGTGCCTCGTTGTTGCCTTCCTGCTTCCTGCTACTAGATCAACCCTGCCATAAATAGGAAAATAACTGCCCAAAACTACTGTCCTCCCTGCCAACTAGGAAAACTACCTAGCTCCAGGATATCTACAGATATCCTAGCCCTTCGTGCCCAAAACCTCCAGCAACTTGGTGGCTCAACTGATCAAAATGTCACAAACAAAAACTCTCTGCTCATAGAAATCCAGTAGTCCTCTGGATCCCCCCTCCGTCGACTTCTCATCCCCCTCATGTAAACCTCCTTTTCCCCCCTTATCCCTCCTTCACCATCTCCTGCAGTTACTCCTTCAACCACCCTTCATCCTCTGTCCTTCGTCATGAGTTAATGTTTTATCTTCTCGGGATCCATGGCTATCCCTCTCTGCATATGCCACCATTTTTATATCATTTTTCATTGATCTTTTAATTTTATTTCACAGGTCATTAAATGTGATTTTTAGTTTGAATTATTACTCAGTTAACCATAATTAATTTCTTTTAATTAATTTTACTTTATGATCTTTAAGAATGTATCCAATTAGGGTCGTTACAACCAACTAGATTTACTTTACACAAGGGATCCCCTTCTCTGCTATGTAGTCCCTTGACGACCTCCCCTTCCCAGTGCCAATTTTTGTCCAGAAATTACCAAGTTGTAGCCCCCTATTGGTCCAGTGTGGATTTGAGTATTCTATGTTTTTTGATGATCGTCAATATTTTGGATGATATCCTCAAAGAGGTCAAGGTTGTTAGCAATATTAACTTCCTCAACCACCAGTTTGTTCCTTCATAACATTTCATGTGGGTCTAGGTAGGATCAAGTACATGAGCATGTGGTGTATTCAATTTGTAGGTGCAGGATGAAGTGTTAAGAAATCTTCCTATTTTCCTCACTTGAAGCTTCTCCTTTTCACCTCACTGATCAATCTCAACCATCCCACTTCATCAATTACCACTTGTGACATCATGATCAATACTTTCAAGGATTTTCCTTCTCATTCAGATGTCTGGTGTTTTTCATTAATCAAAATATAATTAAAAGCTTCATAGTCACATTATATGAAGTCTTAGAGTAATTACAATTATGGGGGAAAACATGGTGTTACACCATACTCAATATGATGGGAAAACTGAGATTGTGAATAAATTTCTAGAAGGGTATCTTTGTTGATTTTCATATGATAAACATACACAATGGGTCAAGTGGCTTCCCTCAGTAGAATCATGATACAACACATCCTTCCATACTTTATCAAAAATGTCCCCATTCATTTCACTTTATGGATATCATTCCTTATCCATCACATCACCATTGAGAGGGAAAGCGAAGGTTCAAGTAGTGGACCACATAGAGCACCAAATGTTTTTCCTCAAACTATTCAATTAGAACTTGTACAACACAAAATAGGATGAAACAAAAAGCATATTAACATCATAGTGAAAGAGAATTTGAAGTGTGGGACTAGGTTTTTTTAGGCTACAACCATACAAATAGATGTCCCTTGAGCAATGAAAGAAGGATAATAAATTGGAACCCAAGTAATATGGTCCCTATAAGGTGTTCCAAAGGATTGGAATTATGGCTTACAAATTGGAATTGACTCCACCTTCATGTGTACATCCAGTCTTCCATGTTTTTTGCTTAAACAAGGCAATCAATGATAAGATCCCAATTCAAATTATTTTACATGAGATTAATGAAGAATGGAAAACCATACTAGAACTAGAATCAATCTTTGAAACCATGATTAAGTAGATGGAACATAAAGCAATTAATGAGTACCGCATCAAGTGGAAGAGCCTACTAGTAGAAAATGTGACATGGGAAGATGTGCTATTCTTGGATAAACATCCATAACTAATCAAGTGTTGAGGGAAACCCTTGTTTGAAGGGTAGGGCCATGTTAATCCCTAGACAAAGCCCCATGTTAATATA
>CBVK0101412032.1:0-20355 GCA_900067695.1 Picea abies | reverse complement strand
TTTAAATGATAAAGTAAAGTGACAAAATCAAGAAAGATTATTTAAATGAAATGACAAAATCAAGAAGGAATATTTAAATGTTAAAGTATTGGAGAATTTTCTATTCATGAAAAGTGGGTAACCCTAAAATAAGGAAAATAGGTTAAGTGACCTAGAAATGGGTTAAGTAACCTAAAAATGGGTTAAGTGACCTAGAATATGAAAGTATAAATAAGAAGCTAGGATCTCTTGTAAAATGCACATTTGAGTGAGAATCCTTTGTGGATCAATGGAGAGCTTCTTGGTAATATCTTTTGGAGTATTGATGGAGATCTTCTTGTGAGAGAATCTTATTGGTGTGGAACTCTTGAGCATGATTGAAGATCTATTCTAAGGAAGAGAGCGAGAGGAGGATCTCATAAACGCATCAAAGTTTAGGCAATGTCAGAGATCTTGATGGCAAAAGTCTCGGAGTCACATAAAACCCTATTTTTTGATGTACACGCGGGTTGTCTGTGTATAGGGTGTGTACACACATGGGTTGTTTGTGTATAGGGTGCGTACACACGTGGGATGACTATGTATAGGGAGCGTGGACTCAATAAAATCATGGATATTTGTGTTTGAGCTGGTGCCAAGCTCTTGGATGATGAAGCAGGTTCCAGATCTGCATTCTATGGCCTCGGATCTATCACTCAGAAACTGGTATGGTTACATTATTGTCTTGATAGATACTATTGCTTGATATGTTGTGAATGCTTAGGGAATTCTTGGTATGGCTTCTATGATGTGGTTCAGTTTGGTTGATTTGTTTGATGGAGTGAGCAACACTCTTGTGATTCAGTAGTGACATGATCGCTATGGTATACTAAGTTATTTATACATGATTGAGATAGCATTCATATTGATTTGATGTGGAGCATGAGCAAGCTATTGGAGAGATTGGGTGTGTTGTGACTGGATGTGGGTCAGTTTGGACAGTTGAAGACAGAAGAGAAAGTGATTGCAGGTTGCAGAGGATCTGGGCATGTTGCTCAGAAGCATATGTTTTTTGCATTATACATTGGCTGCATTCACACACGGGCTGTAGTGAGCCAGGGCGCATGCACACGCAGGCTGTACTACTGACAGGTCGTGTACCTGTTGACAGATTGATATCTGTTGAGGATTGTTGCCTCATCTTAGTTGGTGCTGAGGGTGTAAGCTGAGTCTTGCATATAGAGCTGGTGCTCTTTTAGAGTTGTACTCTATTCAGTTGTTGCTGATAAACCCAAGGATTGTAGTCCGTAATAAAAAGAAAATTGTACATACATCTTGTGTTCTTTGTGTCCATTATGATGATGACTTGTTGATGATATATTGTTGATATATGTTTCTGATATGTGCCTACATCTGACTGGTTATAAATGAAAACAATGGGTAATGAATAAATATTGAATGCTAATTGATAAGTTTTGTGCAAGNAGCCCCACACTCATTCACCCCCCCTCTAAGTGTGGTAGGTGTGTCCATCAGTTTCTCAAGGAAAAAAATGTGACACGTTTCCCGAAGAAAACAATGTGACACTACTACTTATGAAAATAATATAACACATACCCAACATTATCCCCCTTGTTATTTTCTTTGCATACAGGGGGTTACAGGGTTACATAGTCAACAATCTAGGGAAACGATGCCCATGGATCCTCTACACCAAGAGAACTTCTCAGTGCTCACAGATTTTGTTAATGAATCTGCAACATTCTTCAAAGTGTCCACCTCCATCACCAACACTTTCTTTTCTTCAACCATGTCTCTCACAAAGTGATATTGAATATCAATATGCTTTGTCTTTGAATGATAAGTCAAGTTCTTCGCCATAAAAACTGCACTCTCACTGTCACAATCTATCCTTACAACTTGTTGTACTAACCCAATACCTGAACACAATATTTTTAACCATATTGCTTCCTTACTTGCATGAGTGGCTTCCATGTATTCAACTTATGTAGTTGAAAGTGCTACTACATCCTGTCTTTTTCTCATCCAACTTATTGCTCCTCCAAACAGGTTTAACACGTACCCACTTGTAGATCTCCTACGATCCAGATCTCTAGCCTAGTATGCATCCACAAATCCATGTATATCCAATACTCTTTCCAATCTCGGTCTTCCTTGGTAGCAAAATCCATAGCTAGTAGTGCCACACAAATACCTGAAAACCCTTTTTACTGTTGTCCAATGCTCCTTCCCTGGTTTTGACATATACCTGCTCAAAAATCCCACTGGATGTGCAATGTTCTATCTAGTATATACCATTTCATACATCAAACTTCCAACTGCACTCACATATGGAACACAAGACATGTCCTCCTCTTCCTGTGTCTTGGGAGACTGATCCATAGATAAATTTACACCAACAGGAATAGGAACCTTCACTAGTTTACATTCCTGCATATTAAACCTCTGCAATATTGTCTCGACATATTTTCTCTGATTTAACCATAGTTTCCTCTTTTTCCGATCTCTTTTAATTTCTATGCCCAAAATGAAATTCGAAACACCCAGATTCTTCTTGTCAAATTTAGAGGACAATTGAGTTTTCACATCATGGATAACCTCCTTGTTGTTTCTTATCAACAACATGTCATTGAGATACAAGACCAAATAAATCAAATGATCACCAATTAATTTAAAATATACACAATGATCCTCTTTGATTCTTGTGAATCCAAGTCCCAACATATAAGTATCAAATTTTTGATACCACGTCCTTGGTGATTGGTTTAAACCATACAGGGACTTTTTCAGCTTGCATATCAACTCCTTCTTTCCTTCACAACAAATCCTTCTTGATGCTTCATCTAGATTTCTTATTCTAGATCCCCATGTAGGAATGTTGTCTTCACATCCATCTGTTCTACTTCAAAATCAAATGCAACAACAACATATAAAATAAATATTATAGAGGTTATCTTGGAAACAAGAAAAAACATCTCACCAAAATCAATTCCCTCAACCTCAGAATAACCCTTTGCTACTAATCGATCTTTGTACTTCTCCACTT
The DNA here is from genome assembly GCA_900067695.1 of Picea abies. NCBI lineage: Eukaryota > Viridiplantae > Streptophyta > Pinopsida > Pinales > Pinaceae > Picea > Picea abies. The sequence goes on along the minus strand of CBVK0101412032.1, from coordinate 17,330 downwards.
TTCCTTCTACATTCAACTTCTTTTTAAATACCCATTTTCTTCTAATGGGATTTCTTCCATTCGACAACTCCACTAGATCCCAAGCCTCATTCTTATCCAAGGTTATCATTTCTTTGTCCATGGCCTTTTTCCAGAGATTTCCATCCTTTGAATCCAATGCCTCCCTGACAGTTCTATGATAATCATCAATAATAGACAAAGACAAATTTGTATGGAAATCAGATGGAGTATACCTTTGCAGTAGCCTTCTTTCTCAAACCGATCTCCTCAATACTAGAGTATGAGGATATTCTTCTTCTGATTCCTGTTCTTCTATAGAGTCTGATTCATCATCCTTTAAATGAAACTCTATTTTCTCTGGTTCTTCATTACTTGGTGGGACTTCCTATTTAACAACATCCTTCATTTCTCTAAATACCACATCTCGACTATACACTACCTTCTTAGTTTTCGGGTTCCAAAGCTTATAGCCTTTGAGACCATATTTATATCCAATAAAGATACACTTTTCATCCTTCTTATCTAGCTTACTCCTATTTTCCTTTGGAACATGAACATATGCATCACAACCAAATACCTTGAGATGTGTGAGAGAAGGTTTCTTACCAGTCCATACCTCTTGTGGAGTCTTGTCATCCAAAACTGACGAGGGTGATTTGTTGACCAGGTAACATGAAATACCCACTGCCTCTACCCAATATTCTTACCCTAACTCGGCACCACTTAGCATGCACATTGCTTTTTCCATCAATGTCTTGTTCATCCTTTCTAAAACTCTATTTTGTTGAGGTGTATATGGAGTAGTCTTCTTCCTTTCTATACCACACTTCTTATAAAATTCTTCAAATTCATTCTTGTAGAACTCTCCTCCATTATATGTCCTCTACACCTTAATTCTTTTCTCTGTTTGATTCTCAACAAGATCCTTAAACTCTTTAAACATGTCAACAACTTCATATTTATTCCCAAGGAAATATATCCATGTATTCCTTGAGAAATCATATTTAAATGAGACATAGTATACAAATTTTCCCAATGATGGGACTGACATGGGTCCAAAAACATCACTATGAACTAGCAGTAAAATTCCTTCTGCCCTCGTGGAACCAGATGGGAATCTTACTCAATTAAGCTTCCCATATACACAATGTTCACAGAAATCAAAATCCAGAGGGATGTTAGACATACCTTCAACCATACCTTTATTGTGTAGTAGTCAAAGACCCTTCTCTCCAATATGCCCCTGTCTTTGATGCCAAAACATAACCTTTTCTCCAAAGACTGTATGATTTATTTATTCTTCAACTCCAATATCAAGAACATTTGAACTATTAAACACATCACTAATAGTGCTTCCTTGAAGCTTATACAGAGTTCCAAACTGAATTCCCTTCAACAACACCATTTCTCCTCGAACCATCCTGCAGGTTTCCTTTTCAAATATTATTTTTACCCCTACATCGTCCATTTTACTTATAGAAATCAAATTTATGGCCAATCCTGGGATGAGAAGAACACCAGGTAGTGTTATAATCCTTCCATCTATGAGCCTCAACTTGACTTTTCCTCAACCTATGATTCTTGTTGTCGAGTCATCACCTAGGAAAACATTACCTCCATCATACCTTTCATATTCACAGAACCACTCCCTGTGAGGAGTCATATGAAAGGATGCATCTGAGTCAGCCAACCATGCCTCATGATCTTCATGTGTTCTTGAAGAATCCAAGTACACATCCCCTCCTTCTTCTTTGGATTTATTTTCTTCTATAGAAGGAGATTCTTCAAATCCCTTCTTTTTCTCAACTTTGGATATACATTGCTTCTTGTAGTGCCCTTATTTTCCACATCTCCAACATACCTTTAAAAACTTTCTGGGAGATTTAGATCTACCCTTAGAATTAGATCTCCCACTTGAGAACTTAGATCTATTTCTTTCCTAGGAGCGTCCTCTTTCAAATAATGTGTTTTTGCTCTGTCCTTCCATATTCTTTCGTCTCATCTCCTCTCACAGCAAGGATGAGACCACTTCATCAAACTTCAAGGTAGTTGTATTACTACCTATGGCCACAACAAGACTATCCCATGAGTCTGGTAAAGAACATAGTAAACTGATACATTTATCTTCATCTGAAATTTTAATCTCAAAAAATACTAATTGACTTACCACAGTATTGAAGGCGTTCAAATTCTCTACCACCGAGTCTCCATCTCTCATCCTCAGGTTATACAACTTCTTTATCAGGAATAGTTTATTTACTAGGGACTTAGACTGATACAACTTCCCCAACTTATCCCATAAATCCTTGGTTGTAGCTTCCTCTAACACATTCAGTAATATTGAATTTGAGAGACACAGTCGGATTGTGCTCTTCGCCTTCCGATCCAAATTTTTCCAGTCATCTACTGAATTTATTGTAGGTGTAGTACCTAGATATACCATGATCCATTGATCTCTATCCTCTACCAGATATTCCATCTTGAGCTTCTATATCTCAAAACTTTTCCCATTAAACTTCCCGATCTCCATTTTCAAATTGCTCACTATTTATTTTCACCTGAAAAATCAATACCACATATCTCCCACTGTAACAAGGCTTATCACAGTCCCGATCCAAACCATTTACCACAAAGGCACCCCCCTTAAGCCAACAAAGATATGATACCAAATGTATATTTTAACCTTGTACAATATTTAATGAAAACATATTTTCAGTAAAAAAAAAGAAAATATACAGTGGAAAATACAAACATTACACAGAGAGTTTTCCCTTGGAAACCCAAACTGGGAAAACCAACATATTCTATATTCATTCATGGTGATTCATTGTTTACAATACAATATACATATAGGAGATAGAAGCATCCAAAACCATAAACCAATGACTTAGATTAGTGAAAAACCCTAATTACTTAACTATAAATAGAAAACCATCAACAAAAACCATGTGCCAAAAAACTGCCCAACAATGGACATGGAAATCGAGGCAACACAAAAAATGAGCCAAAAATGTGACACTACTACTCGTGCAAAGAATATAACACATACCCAACATAGGTTCCTAGTAAGAAGATCAATGTTTTGTGGTATAGCCCCTTTAAAATATTGTATAAGATGGGAGATAACACCTACAAACTCAATATACCCCCATACATGCACATTTACTCAATAGTGAATGTGGATAATTTGAAACTCTATAAGCCTCCCATGTTGGATCAGGAGGAGGAGCTTGTTCTACCTACCATAGAGGACTTAGCACCGTATTTTTAGGAAAATTTGGTAGAGGACATAGTTTTGTATAAGAGGTACATAACACAAGTCAAGAGAAGCATGACCTTTGGAAAATTGGGTTAAAAAGACAACTTCCAGGTAAGGAAAAATGGTACTCCAAGGATAAGGTAGAGGAAAAATTTCCTCACCTCATTCAATAAATCGTTTGGGGACAAAACACCTCCCTAAATGGGGAGGTGTAATCTATATTGGGTCATTATGTGATTTTTCATCTATCTTGGTACTTTTTGGGTGGGAAAAACTGGGGGAATCACCTTGCAGAGCCATTTTAGCGGCAAGTCCCAATTTGGAAAATTCGGTTGAAAAAAAACATCTGAAATCTTCAAAATACATTTTGAGGCAACAAGCGACATTTTGTTTTTGTCCAAACCTACTCTAGAGGAAGATGTCATATTCTACACACCGAGACCTTTTAAATGGTGCAATAATCCCTAAATGAGAGCTCGTACATGAAATTTATTCCTCTAACAAGTTGAGCTATCATATTTACCACCATGGTACAAGTGGATTCCATGCCATCCCCCATTAATCAAAACATGTGAGGCTAGCCACATGTGGAATTTCAAAAATATTCTAGAAGGTCCAAACCTTATCACTAATTCATAGTTGAGGAAGTCAAAACCCTAACCCTAGACATCTATTAGGCTATGTTAAATATTGGGCTTCTAGGAGGAGAAAGGGTTCCATTATTTTGAAATGTACTTGTTCCATTGTTGAGCAGAGCATCCAAGTAGTGGTATTTTGAGATAAAATCATAGGAGGTTGCAGATTTTGTAGCATTCATTCATGCCATAGTGTTAAAGGAAACTCCATAGTGAGTGCCTCTTTATTGGTACTTGCTTTCCATAACTGAAGAAAAGAGAGAAAAGTACAGGCCTCATCTTCTAGTTGGGTTTTCTCATTCTTTCTTAGGATACAACTTGTGTTCAATTGTCTGGATGGTGTGTATATTTTTGCAGGTTCTTTCATTTTCAAATTCAGTTAATTTCATAAATTCAAGTAAAGATAGTAATTAACTAATCTGGGATCTAAGGAAAAAAACTACAAAATCCTAATATTTCATAATAGTTTAAGATCTATTGTAATTAACTATTCTAGTGGAATATTCATGACAGTTTATAGATCAAACACCATTATAATTTTAATGAAAATTATTATCATTCACAAAGAAGATTCGAACATTTTTTAATATTAATGTCCACGTGTTTTTGTTAATTTAGAGAGTGAATTATGGGCATAGTGGATAGACACGTTTTATAAGTAGTCATAATTGTTCAAAAAATAATTTTGAAAATGAATAAAAAAAAATGAAAATGATTAAAACGATTTAAAATAAAGTATGCATATATGCTATAGATAATAACATAAATCAAGTGTCACTATTGTTTCCATTTCTTGTCACTGTATTCTCTAGGTAAACTATTTGGACCTTGTTGGATGCTAGAGACATCAACGCATTATCTCCACCAAATGTCATTGTTCAAGACAAATCTTATAGTGTGTTATACAAATTTGATGTAGTGTGAATATATAATTATAATTCCATTATGAAGTTTTATTTATAACTAAAACAAGATGTGAAGTGTCTTAAATCCACCATCCATCTATAGATATTGATGGCTATGTTGGAGCTTCCTGGAAACATGTTGTTCAAGATAAATGGAGTCCTAGGTTTCTCATCCTCCACCTAGGTTACAGTTTCTAGGTGCATGCACACCACATTCAGTGCTTGGCTTCAACAAAAATAGATCAATTCTTAGAAACCCTGCTAAAGAACTTTGACTCCAAGGTTTTGGCTGAGTCCTTGGAGTACCTCTTGGAAAAATATGTGAGTGCTAATATCTCTTTCAGTACCTATTTTATATATTTGCATGAGGAAGAGTTGCAAATTAAAAAAATGACTCTTTAGATTCAAAGTGGATGGTTGAATCTGGTCAACCATGATAGATACAAAAATAGTAATATGTGAAACTTATCCTCAGTCTACCTTGATATGAGGAGAAATAAGACATAAAACTTAAAACCTTGGGAAAAAAATGAAATGCAACTTCAAAAATTTATGAATTTTCCAAAAAAATTAGATTAAAATAGGGAGAAGTCATCAATTTGTGTGCATGATTAATAGAAACACAATGAACCATTTACTATAGTCCCTATTTCTCGAAGGGTAGGGACTAATAAGGTTTTAAGGTTTACTTTATCAATATAACCTTTATTGTCGAGAATATTATAACTTTGATAGTTTGATATCTATCTAAATAATGCAGAACTTGGGAGTTTTATGGTTAATTCAATATCTCTTACTCATACCCATTTGTATTCCTTACAGATAGTCTGCATGGGTAAATATGGTGCTGACATAATCCCCTTGGATAGCAGCATGATTCCTTGAGATTTCCTATGAAGCTTAGCTACGATTACAACAATGATTGATAGAAATATAGTAGTGTAACTATCTAATTTCATGCTTTTCCTTTTTCAATAGCTTCCATTACAAAATATGGAAGCTCTAAGAAATTATACAACATTCAATAATTTACACATGGTGTCTCTGAGAAATGATGTGTCTTATCACGAATTCACATCGTATAACCTATGGTTTGATTTTAAGTTTGTAGATGGTTTCCTAGAAAATATTTCTGATAGGATCTAATTGTACAGAGTGATTGTCGATAATGACTTTTCTTAGTGGTTGTTTCCACCAATGATTTTTCCTTAAATCATAGTGGTTCACAACTCAACAATTGTATTTTCTAATGATTCTTCTTTTGTTCAAGAATGTGAGGACTAGGAAATAGTGCTAATGTAAACGGATTACTCTTGTTAAAAAAAGACTGTTGGTAATTAGCTATAATTCAAATAGTGTTTCCAACACGGAAACTATCTCTTAAATATATGCTCATTTCATACTCTATTATTTTCTTGTAATGTTTAATGGTTTGGTGTTTCAATAAATGGAACTAACAATTTTATTCCACAATTAATTTGGTGGTTTTTGTCTTCTCCTCTTAACAAGTATGTTTGTTCCTTCATTGTTGGTAGTGAAGTGATCTTCAATGAAATTTCTTATTTTAAATGGTCAAAGACCCATACTCATAGGAACCTTGAAAATTGTGTGGTCAAAATTCAATGTCAATGAAAGTGGTTTTGAAGGGACTCTAATACCAATGTACTGAACAATAGTTCATTCACAAAAATATCCAACATAAGAAGGACCAAGAGTTGAAATCCATAAAGGATAACTAATATATATTTGATAATGAATAAGTGAGATGATAGATTATTACAATGATCCTTGTGGCGATATATTTATATGCATTCACTAGTCATGAAGGTGGGGGTTGTGTCCCTTAGTTTATTTAATCAACATTGTTATTATTATGTAATTTATATATATGTATTTTATATTCATTACAAATAGGACCTTTGTTCTATCCCAAAACCAAAAGTTTGCAGCTTTATTATTGTTATCAAAACCAAAATAAACTGTTCAACCTCCATTGAATTGTTTTTCAACACTATACTTCCAATTTATATTATGGACATCAATTATTAAATAATTATAAAAATGGAGTTCTTCCAAGTTTATATTATCATAAACAAAATCAAGGCATTATTGGTTTTTCTTTAATGATCTAACCTTTGTTTTATTTGTATTTACAAATATCTTAGAGTTAGTATAGAAATCTTTGAGAATTTTAAGTTGTTTATCAAGGTCATAGGGGTTCCTTGTTAAAAGGACAATATCATTTCCACATATAAGGTGAATGATGGTAATAATTCCAATGGAATTCTAGAATAACCTACTTCCTCTAGGAAATCCTCTAACTCATCAATATAAATACCAAATATGGTAGGTGATGGAGGGCAACCTTGCTTAACCTCTATATTAAAATTGATTTTATTTTTCATCCCCCATTATTTTAAAATTGGAAATTACTTGTAAATCCTTATTACTATAGCCCTCAACTCAAAAGGAACCCCAATATCTTCTAGCCTCTTCCAAATGTTATTTCTAGGAACTATGTTGAAACTTTAAACTTATTTTTTAACTCAACAAAATAATAAAAGAGATTAACCTTGTTGCTCTCCCAATCTTCAATTATAATCCAAGCTTAATTAGTTCATCTAAATTCAAATGATAAATTTTAAAAATTTAGTTCCCATTAGCTCTCTTATCTTGCAATAGGAAGCTTTCACAACAAACTAGTCAGTCAAATACCATCATCAACATCAACATCGAAACAACAATGTGATTATATCAACATTGGCATCAATATCATTATGGTTATGATTATGATTAACACTTGTTATATTTTAAGTCAATTGTAAGGTCAGGTGTTTTGATTTATCCAAAGATACTCTTGTTGAGGGGGCTAGATTCCCAATGCTCAACAGTAGGGATTAAACCTAAGGATGAGTCCCAATTAGACTCCTCTCTATTTGGTATGGAATAATCCTCAGTGTTAATGGTCTGAAAACCATTCGATGGGATTTAAAAATTGTTTAATTTCACTCTCTTCGTTATTTTTATTGTTTTGTATTTTATGTCTATCTACTAAAGAAAATAAGTGAAATAAAATAATTTTAAAGAAAATTTTCCCTAAGGATAAACTTTAAGGACAATAAATAAAATCAATCAATAACGTCGGGTTCTCAAAGAATTGATTCTAGCAATAAAATTTTGTTTTCTAATTATCTTTAAGAAAAGATAGATATGAAAGAGAGAAAATGATTCTTCCTTAAAAGATAACTCTTAAAAAAACAAAGAATGAGAATAAATCAATAGTTATACTTTGTATTCCTAAGAAATAGTTATATACAAGGCTTAGGTAACAACATACCCTCATAGACAAATGATTGTTTAACTTTTATTCTATCAATGATAACAAAATTGATTTTATAATCATTGAAGTACTGAATAAAAATCAAACAGTTTACAGTGAATAAGAGATTAATAAAGGAGTATTGAAATTAATATCTAGCAATTCATGCAATCATACAAGCTAATTTGACTAAATTGAAATACTTAATAGATAGGTCTGGCATAATAATTTCTTGCATAATAATCTACAACACAATTGCTGCACACAATGGTTCTGTTAAAACTCATTGGCTCCTCTGGAGCTTCTAAACTAAATTTTGAAATAGTTCTCGAATTACATTTAGTCAAAAAAATTCTACAGCCAAAGGTCTCTCCTCTAGAGCTCAACCCATTTATTTATATGTAATACGAGTTTCAAAAATAGTAAACAAACCAAAAATAGAAATGAGTAAATATGACTCACGTGATCATGGAGTCTTGGGGCATGCATGTTCATCTAAATACGCTTCCCACTGTGAGTAAATATTGGAGCATATTTGGCCATAAGGAATTTTTTGTCGATCTATTGATACACTTCGAGTATTCTTGCTTCATTTGTATCGACAAATGTACTTATCAATCTTAGGTGCTAGTTGTTCAAGTCAATCAACAGTCTTGATCGTTCCAATAAAAAACATTTTTAGGTGACCCATTTCCACTATCATTGTATTCTTTATCTTTGTCTAGTATTCATCGACACTTCTTTTAAAACCCATTGATACCTCTTCAATTGGTTGAAAATATGAGGGTGACATGAAGGTTGGAAATTGGAGGTTAGTCATCATTTGGTTGATATTTTCCCATGTTCGATTACAAGAATTCCACTCTTATTCCATTCACTCCCTTATCTCTCCTACAATATAGGCCCAATATTGTGTTGATGAGTGCATTCTCAAAAACATTTCATATTTCAAAATAGCAATACCATGATCTTCATCTCTTTTGTCTTTCTAAACTTCCTTGATAAACTCAAATTGGTCCAAAGCCCGAGCACCCTTCTCACTCCATCAGAGTACTTCCTTGTGTGTTATCCCTAACATTATGGATTCTTTTTGTAATTCTACTACCTTCCTTAGAATATTATCTTAGATTAAAAGGAACTTATCATATTCTTCTAGGAGGTCCTTTACCAAGTTAGAAACTCCTATGATCTCTTGGTAATACTATACCTAGTGCTAAAGAGACTCTATGTCTTGCCTAGATTCTTTTAGCTCCCTTTCTTCTGTTATGTCTTTATCTAATGAAGCATCAGTTATGGACATACCTTCTGAAACAAGATCACTCATATTGGACTTTTTTGTATCCATAACAACCTCCTCCAAGGTACATAGTACACCACTATCCAATGTGATCTTTCTCTTCCACTAATTCCTTCTCATAATTGACTTTATTTTCTTAACATGTGAAAAATATTCTAGATCATCCACTTCATCAATTGGTTGGGGTATAGGTTGGTCTCCCTGAGACAATATATTTCTCATTCTTCCAGTAGTGTGAAAATGTTCAATGGTGTCCTCCTAACTCTTCCCTTTGGGTGGGCATCTTGATTTTTTTCAGTCATCTAAGTCTCCGAAGTCTTCTCATGTTATTTATTTTTATGGGTCTTCTTAGCTATTTGATCTTTTTGAGCCTTATCAGTTGATTGGTGTTGATGTGGAATTTGGTCCTATGTGGAGGATTTCTCCCCTTCTTTCTGCTTTTGAATTTTTTTATGATCAATATCCCAAATATTCTTACCCTTTCCTACTGACTGGGTTTGTTTTGGATTCTAAGCATTTGGAATGTCTTTTGGATCCTTGGGATCAGGGACATTTTCAATTGAGATATCAATATGATTTTTTCCATGTCTAGCAATCAAGATTGTGGCATCCCCTTATGATTTTTATTATCTTTCACAATGTTACCCTGATTTTCTCTTGTAGCCTTTTCCTCTTTTAATTCTTGAGCAGGCTTGTTTGTGTCTATAAAATTCTCATTGGATATGGGCACAATTTGTTTCTCCATATCTTCCTCATCTTTTGTTAGGTCGATCATATTAGGATGTTTGGGAGTTGTTGGGTTCTTTTATTTATCCCTATTATTGTCCTCCTTCTTTTCTTTGTTTATCCCCTCAAACTATTCCTTTGATTTCTATTCCTCTTGAGCTCTCCTTTATTACTTTGCTAACTCTTCATATACATGCTTCTATTCTTCCATGTCTTTTCTAGCCTTTTCTTCTCGTTCTCTCCTTCTTTGTTACATCATATATTAATTTTTATTTTCTTTCTCATCATCCATTCTTTCTTTTTCCAACAACTCCTAAGCAACATTTTGTTCTTGTTTATTCTTCAGTTCTATCTATGTCTTATTTTGATGTTTGTGTTCCTTGAGAACCCTTTCATGTTCTACTAGCATGGCTTGATGCTCTTGTTTTACATTCAAACTTTCTTCTTCTACTTTATTGTCCTCTTCAGATTCTTTTCTTGAGGTATCCCCTTGATTTATGATCTTTATTTTCTCTTCTAATGTCAGGGATGCAAAAATAGTCATGTTTGGATGAGCCATCCTCTTTCTCACTTCCTGCCAATCTTGTGCATTTTCTGTAAAGATCTATTCCTTCCAATTCTCTTGTGCATAAGGATAGCTGATGGATACATGACCAACATTCCTAAGAACTAATCATTTATGATCATGTTTCATGAATCTTCCAGTCATGAACATGAATTCTAACTGGATTTGACCTTCCTCTTTACCATGCTTGGTATCCCTAATGGTATAATATCCTATTTGAAATTTGTAAGGAATAAATATTTTATTCTTATCTTTAACTAAGGTGTTATTTGAACCTTACATGATGACTGGTAAAAACTTTCACCAATCACAAGTCTGTTAGGTACATAGGTAGGTAGGAGGTGTAGTGGGCAGGTGGCTCCATATAAACTGAGGTAAGTGTGTTTTTCCTCCAAATAATAGTTTCCAATATAAGAAAGGATTTTCTTAGCCGGTTTTGATATCTTGGGGCATTACTTTCCAAATATAAGAGTATACATGAATTATATGGAGAAATCACATATATGAGAGTATGATATTTTGTACTTGTTTTCCCATAAATTATTGAAATATACATGTACTAGTGGTTTAGAGATCTGCCAATTAAGTGACAATAATGGGAAATTATTATGAGCACATAATGAATCAAGTAAAAAAGAAACCATATGAAATGAAGAAACAACACCTAGTTCGGATTTTTCAGCTTGTCCAATTTTGATGTTGATTTGTTTTGATATTATAGCTCCTCGGTTAAAATTCTTCCCCCACATAGCAACAGTGTACGCTAGATGTAACCAAGCTTCATAAAAGTGTGAACAATATTTCTCCCCAAATAGCCTGCACATCAAGACCATCAGGTACATGTATGATTCTTGTAGACCAATGGTAGGGTATTGTCCTGATGACTTGTTCATAAATGTTTTGTCTTCCTTCCACCAATTTGATAAAATCATACTGGTGTAATATTTTTGGTAGAAGGCCACTAAAAAATACTTGTTGAGTGATTCCTCTAATTCTTGGAACTTATAATACCTGTTGATGTATTATGGAAGGAAAGACCTGATACACTCCCCTTTGTCAATATTGATCAAGCAACTATTACAGTCTATGTGATTTATAATCCATTCAACTAATTCTACATGGGGAAAGATCGGTGCTCTTGTTGAGGTTGAATGCAACCTAGACCTCTTGATATATTGAAAGAATTAGTCATCCGCCTTTCTAAGCTCAGGGTCACTATGGGGGGTTGATTCTAGATAATATTTATATTTAAACTTAGTAAAAATTCCATTCCATCTAGGAATCAATACCTATGTGGTAGTGCCACCTGTGTTGGGTTATGTATCTTCATATAATGGTATTTTTGTTGATAACTTATTCAAAGGTAACCTGATAATCGATTTTGGTCTATTTGAAATGTGTGGCTCCTCTATATGAGGTGGTGTAGAGCTAGAATCCTCCTTTAGTTCTACATCCCTCACCTTTTGCTTCTTTAGTGATTTTTGAACAAGTGTCCTTCTAGGAGGCATTTTTCCTACATCAAAAAGAATTCAGAAACATGAGCAGTTGCATATCACTTAGAAATAATTAATCCAAGGAGAAGTAAAAAATTGTGAATCATACCTAATCATACAACCACTTGAAACCATCAATAATGGGATGGATACTACTTACCTAGAATAAACATGGATTGCTTGTTGTATCACTGATTAATTTCACTCTTCAAGTTCATTTGATGAATGAGCAGGAAATACAGAGCTAAAACCATGAGTAGATGAAATGAAATCCTCTCATTTGAATGTTTTATTTTTATGGTAGATATGTGAATAAAAGAAATGAAATTTCAAATGTGGGACATGTTGATGCTTAAAATCACAACGATGATTACTGCTCGCAAATGATTTCTAAGATCTATTAATTATCTATGATAATAATAATTAAATAGTAGGTGAGACCCCCTTGCAGATTAATGGTGCTATGATGGATGTGTTGCACTCATAGTTTGGTTTGTTGTTATAATGATACTTACACAGTCTTCTACAGTTGATGATGCAAGTCATGGTTTTACTCGTCATGGCGATATAAGATGGTTGGTTGAATGTATCATTGCTAAATGGTTTTGGTGGTCAGTTGCAACTTATCACAACACTATGGACATAACGATTATTTTCTTACATTTGTTATGTTATGCATTAAAAATTGATTGATTATTTTATATACATGATTTTATGGGAGCTTAAAACAAAAAGAGGAAGAAATTATGGACAAGCCTTAAGGTTATATGTGATTAAACAAATGACAGGTTGATGAACCTAGCTGCTAGACTTATGCGCTTGATTAAAGGATTAATTATGAGACACATATGATAACATTATACATATGGTTATTGTTAAAGTTTTTATATGATTCAGAGTGGCACACTATGTAATGAATATAACATTGGTTATAGAAATGGATATGTGTTTGAATTAATGGTTGTTGTTATGGTTATGGGTTGTCTTGTACATTGAATTGAATAGGGCTAGGGGAGGAAGCGACATTCATTTAATGCACGTCACTCAAACAAACCTCGACCCCGTCACCCTATCCATAGTTGCATTTGTTTTTTTTGTCTCTGGTGGTTGTGGAAGCTCCGCGATTTCTGGTTTTTAAAGGAAAAACACAGTCCAACTCTTCCCTCAAAGCGATTTTTCTAGGTATGGCTCCTTTACTTTCCATACATGATGGTCCCTTTGTATTATGAATTGATTTGTTGGCTCAGGATTGCATGAGGTCTATGTTTTTTCTTGAGTTTTAGTTGTGTATCAGTGTTGTGCTTATGGTTTCTTCTGTTAATAATATGGACTATTGACATTTTAAAGGAAAAATAATGGATTTTATAGCATGGATAGACTGTGCATTGGTTTTTTTTGGTGTAAAACATGTCGCTCATCTTGGGGTTTTATTCTGGTTCTCTTTGGAAAATTATGATGTTGGAGTAACAAGCTCTAAGTTTTTATTGCACGGGTTTTTACCACCATTTTTGGTACGAAGTCGTTGTCACTCCTTTTTGTCTCGGTCATTGTTATGATTCATTCCTCCAGGTTGCAATGCAACTATTGAGAGTTGTATTGTTCTTCCTTTGTTTTGACCGAATCTCGAGCTATTGTTTGTTATGGAATTTACTTCACTATCATTGTTATTGAATGAATGGCACAATTGGGTTTTGGGCATCACCCAGTTCTTTAAATGGATGCTCGTATATGTATTTGGTGGACACGGGTCATGCTTAGGGATTCTTCCACAGTGTTTTTAAGCATTCACTTCTCTCATCTCTGTTGTAGTGGTTGATTGATATGTTGGTAACCCTTATTGTCAAGATTTTTTTAAAGGTTGTAAACATTTGTGGTGAATGTGGAGAGGGAATAGGCTCTCTGTTTCTGCAAAAGAATCCTCTTTGATTACTTCTTTCTGACAACTTATTAAGGGGCACGACTCTCTATGTTTTTGAATTTTCTTCCTTGATTAAGCCAACTCCCATTACCTCTCTGTGATAAATGTTTTTTAAAATAAAGGGGCCATGTGTTATATTCATCCCCGAGTAGTTTCCACTTGGTCTATTTATTGGTATCCCTTCATTGTTGTGTTAAACCCTAGCACGATCATGGTCCCATCAAAGTTTAAAAGACACTTGTGTGTGCCTAGTTTGTTGAGAACGACTAGTTTTTGGTTTAATGAGAACAAATTGGTTCTGCTTCTATTGAACACGACTTGGTGTTGTTGAGATCGACATGTTTCTGTTTCTCGGGCATTACAGGACTGTCTTTTGTTGGGAATTTTATTTTGAAGGAAGTCTATATATGTTTAATGTACACGGATCTCAGGCTCAGAATTACATATTTTATTGGTTAACTGCTATTGTTGAGTCAAGATTTGAGTCGATTATATTGTTGAACATTTGTATGTGATTGAATTGGGGCCCGATTATGAGTTTTAATGACGGTGGATTGTGTGAATCTGTGTTGAAAATTTGATAGTTGAAGGTTAATACTGGGCCTGTTCTTATTTGAGTTTAAGACACAAGTAGTTGGATGTCGATGGTTGGAATCACTGTGTATTTTTAGATTTTGTTAATAAAAGGAAAAGGGTTTAGCATTGGAAAACAATAGAATGTGGCTCGAATGGTTATGATATTAATGTGAAAAGGAAAATTGAATTGTCTTTTTATTGAAGTTAGCAAGCATTTTGTTTGTAAATAAAGGAAAGTTAAATGATTTTGGTTTTAGAGTGGATGCTTATTGGATTGTGGTCTGAACAAAGTTATGGTTGTTGTTTGATCTAATTTATTTTTTATGAACAATATCTGTATTATTACCTCTCCTACTATCACGTTTTCACTCATTATACCCCGCTCAGAATCCCAATTTCATTTTTACATGCTCTGTTCTTTAAAATAAATTAAACACTCTATATGGCAGTGGTAAAGATATGAGACTAAAATAGTTAGCAGGAGATATATTTTGGTATTGATTGCACAATTAGTTATTTAATGAATTGTTGAGCAGTACTTGTGTTCTTACTCCCTGTCATGCTGCCACTTTTCTCTCATTACAATCCCTCCAAATATCCCATGAACCATATTTCACTCCCTGTTCACTTGGAAATTATTAAATAATTTAGTATGGATTGAATTGCATGGGTCTTATGTCAATTTTTGAGCCAAAATGTGTTTCATATAAAGAGAATGTCATGTATGGTATGTTAATATCTAGTTTCTAATGAATTGTTGTATACATGATGAGTTTCTTCAGCAGAGGTAGTCATGGAAAAAACAATAGGGGAAGAGGTAACTGGAATAGAGGGCCTAGAAGGCCCATATTCTCAATTCATTTTGATGTCGATCCTCAGGAGTTGAACCAGATTTTTCAGGTTGGGTTATTCAATTGGATTGGACAAGGGATAGTTCATCCTAGACCAGAGAGGCCTCCCTTCTAGCCTCAAAATATCCTTGGTACTCCTGTGCCTCCTCATGTATCCATGCAACTAGAAGTTTGTTAAGAACCAAATATCAATATAGCATAGAAAAACCTCAGAATAAGTAGTCAATGCGTGAAAAAGAGACAATTTCAGATAATAAGCCTCTTCGAGGGGAAAACCTCCATTTACCCCACATAAATGTTCAAGTACAAGATGATTCCAAATGAAAATGACTCCTTGGTATATATAGGAGACTAGGAGGTATAATTACAACTGATGGAATAAAGCCAACATAAATAAAATAACACTACTAATGTAATATGCCCCAATTAAGGGGTAATGAGCCAATATTAGGGCTTAACATGCCCCTACCCTTGAGACAAGTGTTGTCCACAATGCTTGAGTAACTGTAGATGATTCTGTATAAAAGACTCATCTTCCTAAGTGGAATCTCCAGCCGGTAGTTTCCTCCATTTAATGAGATACTCTGAAATGGATTTATTCCTCAGCTGGAAAATTCTTGTGTCAGTGATAGCTTCAAAATCCAATATGATTTTTCCTTCGTCGTCAAGTTCTGGCAATATAGTTTGAACTGGGATCTTGTCGCCTATAACCTTCTTTAAGCATGAATGACTAGTTTTTGGCTTAATGAGCACAAACTGGTTCTGCTTCTATTGAGCACGACTTGGTGTTGTTGAGATCGACATGTTTCTGTTTCTCGGGCATTATAGGACTATGTCTTTTGTTGGGAATTTAATTTTGAAGGAAGTCTGTATATGTTTAATGTACAAGGATCTCAGGCTCAAAATTACATATTTTATTGGTTAACTGCTATTGTTGAGTCAAGATTTGAGTCGATTATATTGTTGAACATCTGTATGTGATTGAATTGGGGCCCGATTATGAGTTTTAATGATGGTGGATTGTGTGAATCTGTGTTGAAAATTTGATAGTTGAAGGTTAATACTGGGCCTATTCTTATTTGAGTTTAAGGCACAAGTAGTTGGATGTCGATGGTTGGAATCACTATGTATTTTTAGATTTTGTTTTTAAAAGGAAAAGGGTTTAGCATTGGAAAACAATAGAATGTGGCTCGAATGGTTATGATATTAATGTGAAAAGCAAAATTGAATTGTCTTTTTATTGAAGTCAGCAAGCATTTTGTTTGTAAGTAAAGGAAAGTTAAATGATTTTGGTTTTAGAGTGGATGCTTATTGGATTGTGTTCTGAACAAAGTTATGGTTGTTGTTTGATCTAATTTATTTTTTATGAACAATATCTATATTATTACCTCTCATACTATCACTTCTTCACTCATTATACCCCATTCAGAATCCCAATTTCATTTTTACATGCTCTGTTCTTTAAAATAAATTAAACACTCTATATGGCAGTGGTAAATATATGAGACTAAAATAGTTAGCAGGAGATATATTTTGGTATTGATCGCATAGTTAGTTATTTAATGAATTGTTGAGTAGTACTTGTGTTCTTACTCCCTGTCATGCTACCACTTTTCTCTCATTACAATCCCTCCAAATATCCCATGAACCATATTTCACTCCCTGTTCACTTGGCAATTATTAAATAATTTAGTATGGACTGAATTGCATGGGTCTTATGTCAATTTCTGAGCCAAAATTTGTTTCATATAAAGAGAATGTCATGAATGGTATGTTAATATCTAGT
>CBVK0101412031.1:0-11459 GCA_900067695.1 Picea abies | reverse complement strand
ATATATTTCTTGAAGTTAGAATGAAGCATGTTAGAATTTTGTTGACTAAATTATTTTGCTTAATTATTGCATGAAACTTTTCAATGGTTAATGATGATAAAAAAAGAAAAAAAAAAGATTCATTCGTTGTATTCGATTCCTTTTTGAGGTTCAGTTTACCACAGGGTTGTTACACACGCTTACACTACATGGCTTTACCAGCATTGAAGAGGATGGTCAAGGACTTCTAGAGCTTTAGGTAGAGTATGATGGAATTTGCAGGGGATGTGCGCTTGTAAAGAATGCCAAGGGCTCTTTTACAAGTAGTGATAACAGGTCCAAGGGGATCTTGGATATAGTACATTCATATGTATGTGGACCTATGATAGTTGCATCTTTGGGTGGATTTCTATACTATGTGATATTCATTGATGATTTCTCTCAAAAGACATGGATCTTCTTCATGAAGACCAAGGATGAGGTCTTCAACAAATTCTGGGAGTTCAGGGCTCAGGTAGAGAACCTAACATGGAAGAAGATCAAGGTGCTCAGGTCAGAGAATGGAGGACAATACACTTCTAGGGGATTTAGTGATTTTTGCAAGGAGACAAGGATAAAGAGGGAGTTGATTGTTTCTTACAACCCACAGTAGAACGTGGTTGCAGAGAGGAGAAACATGTCCATTGTAGAGGCTGCCAAAGCCATGATTCATGATCAGGATTTACCAATGTTATTTTGGGGAGAGGCATCTAGTACAACAATGTACATCCAGAATAAGATTCCTCACCGGATCTTGGGGGATAAGACTCCCGAGGAGGATTTCACAAGTGTGAAATCAGAGGTTAGTCATTTGAGGATCTTTGGTTGTCCAGTCTACATTCATGTGACCAAAGAAAAAAGGACAAAGTTGGAGCCTTTTGGGAAGAAGGGGATGTTTGTTGGATACAACGAGACTTCAAAGGCTTACAAAATCTACATTCTAGGACAACGTCAAATAGAGGTTAGTTAGAATGTCATATTTGACGAAGACACAACCTTCAGAAGGTCCAGAGAGTCTCACATGGAGATCGATAGTGAGGAGCGGGAGGCTCCGAAGGATGTGGGTTCAGGTCCCTCTCTTCCAGTTGATCATCCTTTAGACTATCAGGAGAAGTCAACATAGCCAAATGAACCAATGGACCCACCTAGGGTCGTTGTTCCAGAGACTAGGAAGGGGCTAGTCTGGCTTCATGATACATTGTAGGATGTAGAGAGGCATGTAGCTCCCCATGGTACTTTCAGGTAAAGTAGATGACCTAAAAAATCATCGAGTTATATGGCATTGATGAGTCAATTCATTGATTCCAAACCTTCCAGTTATGAGGAGGAAACATACTAACAAGTTTGGAGAGATGCCATGATAGAGGAATATCAATCCATCATGAAGAAGGATGTGTGGGAGATTGTGCAAAGACTTGAGGGGAAGTCAATGGTGACTTCCAAGCAGATCTACAATATCAAGCATGCAACAAACGACATCATCAAAAAGTACAAAGTGAGGTTCGTGGTAAGAGGGTTCTCACAGAAAGAGAGAGTGGACTACGAGGAGACATTTTCTCCAGTCGCCAGGTACACTTCCATCAAGATCATTATTTCCATTGCAGTAGTCATGGATTGGAGATTACACCAAATGGATGTAAAGAATACATTCCTCAACGGTGTGATTGAGGAGGAAGTGTACATAAAAAAACCACATGGATTTGAGGTACATGTGAGGGAGTCTCATGTTTGTAGGATGAAGAAAGCCTTGTACGGACTCAAGCAAGCACCTAGGGCATGGTACTCCAATATCGATGGATACTTGATGAGCTTGGGATTAACCAAGAATGAAGAAGATCCCAACC
This sequence comes from Picea abies, assembly GCA_900067695.1. Lineage (NCBI taxonomy): Eukaryota > Viridiplantae > Streptophyta > Pinopsida > Pinales > Pinaceae > Picea > Picea abies. The sequence continues at coordinate 9,597 of CBVK0101412031.1, read as the reverse complement.
TTTACTACAAGGCCATTGATGGCGATCCTTTGATCTCAGTGTTATATGTTGATGACTTGTTCCTTACAAGTGCAAACTAACTCATTGATCAATGTAAGGGAGAGTTGGCTTTGAGTTCGAGATGAAGGGTCTTGGCTTGATGCATTATTTCTTGGGATTGGGGGTGTGGCAGAAACCATGTGAGATATTCCATAGACAAGGGAAGTACATAGTTGAGATCTTGAGCAGATTCAGTATGATGGACTGCAAGTCCATGGCTACACCTATGATGATAAATCTGATGAAGCCGAGTGATTCCACTTCAGATTCAGATTTGGTGGATCCCGCTATGTACATGCAGCTGATTGGATCCTTGATGTACCGATTAACACTAGGTCAAACATTTTCTTTGGAGTGAACACCCTGAGTCAGTTCATGGTTGAACCAAGGCACTTCCATTGGATTGTAGCAAAGCATGCGTTGAGGTACCTGTGTGGTACAGTTGGATATGGTCTGAGATATGACTTAGGTGGTAAAGTGAGGCTACAGGGATATACTGATTCTGACTGGACATGGAGTGCAGTGGACAGAAAGAGCACCTCAGGGTGCTACTTCAACTTAGGATCAACTATGATATCTTGGTTTAGCAAGAAGCAAACTTCTGTAGCACTCAATATAACATAAGCAGAGTGTATCACAACTAGTGTCACAAGTCACAAAGCAACATGGCTTCAAAAAAATCTTGCAAGACTATTTAATCAAGAGCTAGAGATGACCTTAAGACACTGTGATAATCAAAGTTGTGTCAAGCTTTCAAAAAATACAATATTTCATGAAAGTCGAAGCACATTGAGATCAAATATCACTTCATCCGAGACATGGTACATAAGGGAGTAGTAAAGCTCTAGTACATATCCACAGATGAATAAATTGCATACATTCTCACCGAGCCTCTGTCTAAGACAAAGTTTGTATACTTCAGAGACAAGCTTGGTGTGATGTAGAATGTCTCCCTCATTGAGAGGGAGTGTTGATGTTTCTCCAGTTAAAAACATCGGGCATAAGTTCTCCCAGATTGGTCATATTGATTTGACCAAAGGAAACGACTCATTTACTCACAAATCTTTTCTAGTGGTGAATGGCCTAGGCGTCGTCTTTCTCGTAACGAGGAGTGGATAGACTCGAGGTGTTTTCACATTTCCTGCTCCAGGATGGAGTGATCTATATTAATTAGACATGTATGTGAGGAAATAATCATCAACATAAATATAATATATAAATAATATATTTATAATATAATGTATAAATATAAAACTAATCAATAATCAATAATTAATAATTAATAATTAATAATAAATTAATTAATGAAAAGACAATAATGGAAAATACATGTGCCTTAAATGAAAAGGCACTCCACCCAAGTATATATATTGGGGCCCTCAATTGTATTATATCATCTCATATAATATTTACTTACAACAACCTCTCATCAAGGTTACTGAGTCTTGTTGAGATTTTCAGTGTGTAATTATTCTATGATAACAATAGCATTTAAATCATAAGAAAATAATTATCAGATCTGAAAATAAAAAAAATCAATATTTTTAGGAAGCCCTTTTTTTATATTTTATGGGAAAAAAATAGAAAACTAAAAGTGTAGTGTCCTAGGTCCTCTTATCTCTTATCCATGTCCCTAGTCTTCATATAAACTTTTATCTATGTCTTCCTACTTGTCCCTATATTCTTCTTTGGGGCTATCCTCTTCTTCTAATTTATCACATTCGCCTTTCTATTCTCCCTCTTCTTCCTTTATATCCACATATTTCTATTTCTTGGTTTCCTCAACTTTCTTTTTCTTCTCCTTATTATTCTTTCTTTCTAATCTATCTTCATTTTCTCTTATTACTTCTGATTCTCTCTTCTGTTTTTCTTTTACTTTATTGTTTTCCTCCAATTCCTTTTTTCATTTTTTCATTGCATCTTTCAAACTTCTCATTGAATTTTTTTTTTCCAATTTCTTATGCTTTGTCCTTGTTTCCAATTCCTTTTTTTTTCCCAATTTCTTATGATTATTTGTTTCTTTCTTTCCTGATTTGTTTTCAGGATAGTATCAATCTTGTAACCCAATGTAATATCTTCTACTATTAGCTTCATGCTTATTATGTTGTTGTCCTTTTAAACTTTTTCTTCATTTGAGGAAAGTTAACGCTTCCTTCCTCCATCATTCATGACTAGCGTCCTTCTATTTATTTTTCTTCTTGTACCCAAAGTATTATACACGACCTTTGGATTTCTTTTGTTTACATAGATCATTGTCTCTATTATTCTTATCTTTGTTAGGGTTCACTATTATTGTTTTCCCCTTGTTATTTTACCCCATCACCTTGGATTGACACACTGCAACTCTCTCTTCCATTACCTTTTCAATATCTGTAACCTCTTCCCTGTGTCTCATATTAGGTGCCTCTATGTCCATTTCTTCTCTTACTTGCTCCATATATGCATATGACTTTGCTATACTACGCTCTCTCACCTTTGCCATTATATTATACTACTCTTTGAAGTAAAATATGTCATTATATGTGCTTGGTATCTCTCGATACATCTAGTTCTTAGTGACTTTATAGTATATGGAATACATTTCAAGTCTTTCCAATCTCCATTCTTATTATCCTTCTATGTCACTTTGCATAACTGAACCAAGTAATGTCTATGTTTGCACATTCTGATTTATTTAATTCCTCATTTGGCATAACTTGAAATATTCTATCTCTTCCTCTTACTTTAGAGTCCACTTTTTGGACATGTCTATAGTTTTCATCTAACTAAGGTACCCATCTCTAGATGATACGTTTTTCTTCATAAACTATAAGTTCTTAAGAGGCTGATTGCACATGTTCAAACACGGTAGAATGGGATTGGGGTTTGGAAGGTATGCCTCATAATCCAACGAATCTATTCTAAATAGTCCTTCTTATATGGCTCTCCATAAATTCTGAATGGTAGTTTGCAAGGAACCCTCTTACTCTTCTTCATAATAAAGAATAAATTTGTCTCCAACACCTTTCTTGTGATTTCTCTAATGGTTAACTCTCTCTTCATGAATCTCAGAAGAGTAATAATATGCTTTATAAATCCTTGTACATAAATATAGGAATAGGTGGGATGATAAAATTGATCCCCACCTTTTGAATGAATAGGCACCTTGTTTTCATGAACCTAGGGACATTTTTCTCATCCTATCCCATTTTTTTCCTACAAGAATCAAGGGCATCGTCCTCTAATGCCCTCTAATGTCTTGACTCTAAGAAATCAAGACTCTATAAAACATCTACATTTTGATTGTTGGTGCCATCCTTCACTATGTTTAGAGGATATGTTTTTTTTTTTATCTACTTCAACTCTATCTGGACATCTAGAATGGCTTGGAATATTCTAGACTAACCTTTTATGTTGTCTATAATTGCCTTTTTATCCTAGAACTTTTCTCCCTTGGTATTTCATAATGTTTTCTGAATTGTTTCAACTTCAACATTAATTACAACTCTGATTATGGGAGATATAATGGATTTATGCATTGGATTGTACTACTTAGCTACTACACACATGAGCCTAGGTATAACCATTTCCTTGGACACACAAGCATCCTAATATAATCTAGATAAATCTATGGTAACTTAGAGCTAATATTCTTTTCTTGAATGGTTTCTTTGTACCAATGTTCATCTCTCAGAGCATTTAGTACAATGTTGTTCATAACTATGTATGAATATCAATGTTTCTCTCCATTCATACTTCTTTCCTTCTTAGCTCATTGTGTTCACAATCCTCCTCTCAAAATTTCCTTACTAGTAATGATTTTTTGTGGCTTTCACTTGATAATATAATATTCTTCTATTTAATTGTTGCCAATTCGATTGCTTGATTGGAAAATTCTTATTTTAGTTTTTTACTTTCTTTAGCTCTTTGTCTCAAGCATAGATGAGTAATACTGCAAGACTTCTCATTCTTTAGGTCATTAATTCACACTTCATGTGATAATATCTCCCATAAATTTAAGATCATTCTATTACGTTATGCATTAAGTGCCACCATTGGTTGTACATCATGCATCTCATTTTCTCAAAACACATATTCTCATGATTTTATTAAGTGTATTTTTTGGTTATAACTATCCACTTGAGTACACAGTCATCACACATAATCCTCTATCCCACATCCTTCATGCCCTCCTAAAGGTCATAATGTCCGTCTTTCCATATATCATTATCGATTGGGTTGCATGTCCCATTTGCAATCAAAATCCTAACATGATATTGTGTCATATTAGTTTTATGTTCTCAATGTCCATCATCCTTCCACTAGATGATGTTCTTTTCCTTGGAATGGGGTCCTCGATCCATTGGGTGCTATGTCCTTCATCGGGTGCTTGTGCTACTTAAAAGAAAACATAAAACATGACACACATTGTAAGGCCTAGTCTTGAATGGATTTGGGCACCTCTATAGCATGAACACTTCAATGGCAATTGACTGACATTGATGGATGCGATAGTAGATTGGTTATTGGATGAGTTGGTTTGGGATCCCTTGCACGATAGCATGGCACACTAAAGACACGAGGAAAAAATTGATTTTTTGTGGCAACAATTTGTAAGGTTGGAGAAGAATGCCTTGGGTAGTCTTGTATAATGGCAAGACATGCCTAAGTGCTAGGTGGCTTGGATATCAATTTGGATAAGTATGGAAATAAGATAAGAGTTGTCATCTAGGGTTTCTTATAGAAGCCACAAAATGACTAGGATGATGGACATTCCTTAGTTCATGGGAAGGTAGGTATCAATGCCTTGACTTAGGACACAACACCATATTTTGTAGGTAGAATTGCCTTGGTAGTGCTTCACAAGTTGGATGGATGCCCAACATGATGTGAAACAAAAGGAAAGGAAAGGGGTGACTTCAATGTCATTAAAACAATATAGTTAACCATTAGATGTATGAGACAATTGGGATGCCTTGGATGCATGAGCTGAATGTTTTGAGCCAATAAACTCAAAAACTTGGTGGACAAATGGGTGGATTGCACGTTGGGTCCACTTGGACACGGATTCAATTGAAATCAACCTTGGAAAGAGGAAATGACTACTTGGCATGACTCATATATAAAGAGGACACCTACATTGTGAAAATTGATATTCAAGGAAACTCAAACTTGGTCATTGACACAAGGGTGTCCAAGGGATTTGTAGTTTGTGTTAAGTTCTAGGGTTGACATAATAGGCTCTTTGGATGTTGATGGGAAAGGACTAATGAGAGTTAGGATATGCAAGAGGTATGCCTAAAAATGCTTAAAGGGTTGGTTTGTGGAAGTTTTTTGGGCAATAGGTAGAATTCAGATTGACTTAGATTTATTGTAAATATGCAATAGAGTTGTTGGTAGGAGGCCACACTCCCTTGTTGTATATGTTGTAATATTCTTTATATTAATAAAGTTCGGGAAACTACCTTGGGTGTCATCTATACATTTGTGTTGTGGATTCTTTATGTGTTGGATGTTATTGTTCCTTGCAACACATGTTTGTCTAAGTATTGAATAATTGGATAAGTGTTAAAGTATTGCTGGGATGTTTTAAAGGCCATGGTTGGACGTGTGCCTGTTTTTTAATGAACTTAGTTGAGTATGACTTAGTTGTGTTTGATAGATTGTAGCTTAAGGAGATGCTATAAAAAATAGAAGGGATACATATATCCCATAGAAAAACCTACTACACATGTCCTTGTTTTTCATTCTTAGCCCCATCTCATGCTTAATCATGTAATTATATGGAAACCATACATTTGTTGAGCATCTTGTACCTTACAAAATTAAGATTTACTAGGATACCCAATCCACTAAGGAACCTACTTTCAATTTCCCTCATGATTTTGTGTTTCATTTATCCTTTGCATGAATCACTCAATGTTCATCATTGTGTATGTCATCTCTATAGTTTCCTTGTCTCTATCCCAGTCTCATACCGATAAGAGTCCTAATACTCGACCTAAAAGAAAAAAAATGAAATAGGAAACATGTTCTCTAAATATTTTAATGTTATTGTCCCATGTCCTCTTGTTATGCCAAGTCCCACTTCACCCAAACACACCCTCCTCTTCCTAAGTCATGCATATATCCCTTGTCCACTCACTACTCCAATAAATGTCTTATCCCATGTTTTATAAAAAATAGAAGGGATACATATATCCCATAGAAAAACCTAATACACATGTCCTTGTCCTTCATTCTTAGCCCCCACATAGGCTATGGCTAAGGTAAGGCAGTGCAATAGACCTCAAGTGCTGAAAAAAAGTTGGGAAACCCAAGTTTGCAAAGAAAAAATCAAACAAATTGTAGGTTTTGGACACACATGCTATACAAAATTATGCTTTTAGTGTCTCTATCCCATTTAAAGAGTATCTATCCAATTATCCCTTGTTGAGCATCTTGTACCTTACGAAAGTAATATCTACTAGGATACCCAATCCACTAAGGAAATTACTTTCAATGTCCCTCATGATTTTGTGTTTCACTTTGAATGACTCACTCAATGTCCTTCATTGTGTATGTCATCTCTATAGTTTCCTTGTCTCTATCCCAGTCTCATTCTAATAAGAGTCCTAATACCTGACCTAAAAGAAAAAAATGAAATAGGAAACATGTTCTCTGAATATTTTAATCTTATTGTCCCATGTCCTCTTGTTATGCCAAGTCCCACTTCACCCAAACACACCCTCCTCTTCCTAAGTCATGCATATATCCCTTGTCCACTCACTACTCCAATAAATGTCTTATCCCATGTTTTATAAAAATAGAAGGGATACACATATCCCATAGAAAAACCTACTACACATGTCCTTGTCCTTCACTCTTAGCCCCATCTCACGCTTAATCATGTAATTATATGAAAAATATACATTTCCGTTCCCTTAGACATGTCATATTTTTCCATGAGATTTCCAAGCATCCTTGCTCGAATTTTCCTATCTCAACTTGTCCTTGTCTATATTCTTAGCTACTTTGAGGTTGTTTTGCTGTGTTCGAGTCCTAGTATCTATACTTTCCCAATATTGACTTGGCATACCGCAATGTGTAAACTACCGATATTAACCCTTGGGATATATTCTGTTAAACATGACCATATGGTAATTACATGGTTGATTGATGGGTGTCAAATCAAGTGGAATGATCTCTAATGATAATTTGTTGTAATTATGTGAAATGCATTGTAAGTATTTTTAGTATAGATCCCAAGGCACAGGTTCAACTTGTGAATGCTTATGAGTCCAACTTGTGGGCTTGGGTTCAAGTGTGGATGTTATGGTCTAGGTACCACCATGTGGATATTACCCTATCACACCTAAGTTATGTAAAGGCATGTATTAAAAGGAAATATAATAATATAGTATCCACCAAAAGATTGCTAAGGAGAAACAAGGGGATATGATTAAAAAAGAGGGAAAGACATGGGGGATCCAAAGGAATACTATTATTATATTGTTTCCATGTGTCTCATGCCATGTCCCCCTAATCTTTGACTTATGTGTCCCAAAGAAACTATGTGAGTTTCTCTTGTGAGAGCACATATGCCCCATGCAAGAAGGAATATATAATGTGCAATTCCTTTGAAGAAAATTCTTCCATTTTCCATTCCTCCTCCCATGTTATTAGTCTTTGCCTCTCCCTGGTTGTGGTATAACTTGTAGGAATCCATGGTTTCCATGCATGTTTCCTTTAAGAGAATCCCATGAGCATGAGGCTAGTAGAGAGGCTGTAGTAAGCTAGGGGATTTGCAATTGTCAAGAGAGGAAATAGGTTGATGCTAAAGAGAAGAAACATGATTGTAATGTCCACATATATTGGAGCAATATGTAAATTTGCAACCGTGTGCCTGAGCCAAAGTTATCCTTAATTGAGTTAATGATTTACTACTCTAGGAACTTCCAAGGATATCTATTGGATCATATTCTTTCTACTTGCATTGAAGTATTGGGGGGTGAGGGTTTGTCGAGTGGTTGTTTAATAGATAAGGGAAACAATCAATTAATTTGGAATTCCTCTCAAATTATTGGAAGACAAATGTCCAACATAAGAGATTTGTGCTTCATGTAGCAATTTAACACAACAAAATACAAAATTAGACATTAACATGTCCATTAATCACATAATAATACACAAATTTATAAAAGACATAATAACTTAAAGATTGTCCCTTTAACATTATTAATGCGTCACATCCCAAGGATAACAATGGTTACAAACATAATCACAATAAAAATGTGTCAATTTATAGTTGGAAATTTGAGTACAAGAACAAAAAACCACTACACAAAATATCTCCTTCATGTCTCAATCATAGAAAAAGTGGGACGTGTATAACATTGTCATCCCATATAAATTATATCACAACTTCATCTAGGCTCAATGCACAACAACAACAAGAACAACTTATCCCATATCCTACTAGTGCTCCATATACAAGTAGACACCCCATCACTGCCTATATTTAATACAAAGCCAATTAAATTAAGTCGAAGTCAAATAAGATCAGAAAAACTAAAAGACCGTTTTCCCACATGCATTTTCTTTATTCCTTGTATTCTCTAAATATTTTTGGGTTTTCTTTATCTTTCTCTCTTTCCTCCTCATTCATTTTTTTTTATACTTTTAAAAATTAAGTGTGGGTAATTTTTATTTTAACATGCTTGAATGATTATGAAAATTTTGTGTGTATATACACAATATATATATATATATATATATATATATATATATATATAATATATATATATATATATATATATATATATATATATATAATTTTAACATGCTTTAATGCTTATGAAAATTTTGTGTGTATAAAATAGTTTTTGAATCAATATTGGTTTGTTGGATTAGTGAAAATGGGATGTTATTAATATTTTTAATAAGATTCAAATTTCTTAAAAATACATTTATACTTGTATTATGTTACTTATACACCAATAAACCTGTTAGCACGTGGAGATAAATATAAATTCTAAACATTTTTGGCTAAATAAATACTTTTACTTATGACCTTTTAACCAATAAATCCAATTAAAATATTGTTGATTGCATTTACTCCTAAATAAAATTTAGGGAAATAATTACATTCTAAGAAAAAATGAAAACCCACCTAATGCAAATTATCTTTACTAACCCATCCCAATGCAAATTATTTTTACTAAAAACTTTACTGATTCACAATTGATTTTTAAATATAAAGTTCTATGAATCTGAAATATAAAGTTCATATAAGAACATCTCACATAATACCGAGTTAAAAGTACATTGCAAGAAAGACAATTGGAGATAAAGTAGGCATAGGATGGTGATGTTGGCAAGAGGTAGATACAGTGAGACAATTGGAGATAAAGTGAGCATAGGATGGTGATCTTGGCAAGAGGGAGTTGGTGTTACCTAATCTTAATCTGGAGGATGCTACTATTTTTAAATAATATAAATGTTTAAAAAGTTGCTTGAGGAGCATATCACAACACATGTACCTTCAAAGTCCAAGATGGCAACTGTCCTCCATCTCACTCCGTCCCATGTGATTCTTGA
>CBVK0101412025.1:0-15271 GCA_900067695.1 Picea abies | reverse complement strand
CATTCCTTAGGGTTTATACATTCTCTCCAGGGTGCACTTTGATTAGTGTAGGAGGAATGGCCCAGGGTGAGGAATGGTCTAGGCTCAGAAATCAGAAATAATCATTCTTCCTTGTTTGAGAAGAATAGGGGAGATAGCCCATTGTTGATGTTCTACATTGAGGGAAGATATTCTTTCAGATCTCACAGATGTGAGTGAAAGATTGGCCCAGATGATTCAGTTTATATCATAACATTGTTTCTGTGTAGGTTTCTATCAAATGTTTTTTATGAAGACTGTATGACAGTAGATGTATACTACTGTGGTGGATATGTTCCATTGTTCGTGACTATACGTTGTTGATCAAGTACTTGTGTGTTACTTGGTGTGGTAGTGTACCACTGGATTGTAGTTATGTACTACTATGGATAGACACAATTGTGTTCTGATTGTATTGAAGACTATCAACAGTTTATTGGAGATAATCATCAACCAGATGAATGATGAATAGAGATTTTCTAGACATAAAATGGTTCAGAGCATTTACTCTTCTAGACTAGAAGAATGGCTCTTGTATCACTCTATGGAGTGAGAATCATGTCTAATTACTCAGATAGAGTATGGTTTCGAGAGATGATGTAGCTGATGACATTGATGATGATGATGGTGCTCATGACCTAGTCATGATCTAGTCTATACAACTATGTTGATGCTACCGGGTGAATGGTATGTTTTTGTGCTCAAGACCATTGCCTGTAATACCTCCCTAGCGAGGAGGGAGTGTTGATATTATGGTAATTGCAGGAGGTATTGATCTCCACGTGTGAATCTGACAAGAATAAAATACTCTGGGAAGCAAGAAGAAACCCTAATGAGTTGGCTAATAACCCTAAAAGACTTATCGACTCAAGAAGATAATTTATATTAGGTTATTAGCCTCCAAGAGAAGAATTCGGCCATAAATAATAAAATATATTGAACAGATAGATGCCCAGAATGAGAAGTTGGCCCAGGCAATTAGCCAGAATTAGTATAAATACAGGAGGCTAGTTCTCATTCTGGCAGGCAGTCTCAGAATTGTGGTGCCTAGCCTTGTGCACACTACAATGCCCAGTATTGTGCACATGTTTGAGGAGGGCTGCCATTGTAGATGCTGCAACTAGCAGATCACTTTTGTCTTGGACTGTCTCTTGGCTAGGGTTTGGACTATCTGATCAGCTCTTGTTGGTGCACTATCCTTGGGGAAAGGTGCGCTACCCTTTTTTTGGCTATCTAGCCTAGGGTTTGATTCCAGAATTATTCTCTGTAGAGGTTAATGTGATCAGAGGGTGGATTTGGCCTATGGTTGGGTGACAAGGGTATTGTCAATGGTAAAACGAGCACACATCTTTCATATTCTAACAGGTTCTAGTATGTCTTTCTAGAATAATTCTGTCAAAGGTTAAAGGTGTTCGAGGGTGGCTGCGTGCCTATGGTTGGGTGACAATATTGTGATATTGTCTATGGTAAAATGATCACATCAATTATTTAACATGTAATTCCCCATTTTGACCTAGGCGATTGAATTTACTTAGATGACCTAATTATATTTTCATTTTGCATATTTCTGGCATTTAGACTATGTTAAGCTGCCATGGATGAAGTCTAACCCTATCACTTGACAAGTTATTCATTTTGTTCCAACAATTGGATTTTACACTAGAGGGTTAGCTTCCCATTAATTGATGGTCATACAGTACATTGAAGAATACAAGAATAAATTTATGGCAACTAACTCAGACCATGGATCTATGGGATTGTTGAGTGCTAATCATAGTTGACCTGAGTCACTCGAAATTGAAAGCTTTGTCTCATAGTGTTCAACATTTTCCTAGGAGTTACATTAGGTAGCACCTTGTTCCAATCTGTCAAGAAGTTGAGGAAGAACCCAATTCAATTTTTAAGTTACTTGGCAATTTGCTTCCTCCAAATGCTTCCATCTCATTAGTTTTGTTGCTTACAAGAAATATCTCTTCTTAATAACAAGAGATAGCATCTCATGCTTATCTCTGCTTTTCTTATCTCTATAGTGGAAGTCGAACTGACCATCATCTCTCTCTAGAAAGTTTGGAACTCCAAAGAATGTGGGAATTCCTTTCTATCATTGGCAAACAAGACCATTGGCATATGTTTTTTGACCATGTTGTTGAATGTTTACAGTTATCTTTTCTTGTCGTTTGCGTCTACACCCAGTAGCATTGGCGATTTCACCACCTAGCCCATTATCTATTAAGTTGTCCAACTGAATTCTTAAATGTGGTGATCTTATTGACAAAGCCACAAGGAGAAAACACTTGATGAAACAATTCCACTGTGTTAGGATACAACACACATAGAGGGAGACTACTCTATGATATATGAATGAACGTTGAATGCCAATCCCCACCATTTTTGGGCATGAGAATGGTACCAGTACTTCATCAACTTGGATGTAGTGAATATTTTGATCAAGCATTGTAAGTTTACTATTTCTTTTGTAAAAGGGTGCATTTTAGATAGAAGCCGACACCCTTTATTTGTTGATTTTTCCTTGTAAAGTTTGGGTGGAGTTGCAAGAAACCTCGACATCAAGTTTGGTCCTAAATATGGTTGATTTGAGCAACCGATAGAGTTATTGAACACTCTAATCCTCTCCTCTATAGACACTACTGTCACAATGGACAAAGAAACTTTGCATTATGTTGCCACCTGTTTGAAAGTTTTCAGGCCAAAGAAGCACTGTTGCAAACTTAGACTTGTCTTCTTCACGATGCCGTGACAACATTCTAAACTAGTCCATGTTTAGAAACCTCTTTTCGAAGATGAAGAAGATGACGATGCCTATTCATACCAACAAAGAGTGAGGAGCCACTCAGTGATCCAACTTGAGATCCAAGTAAAAATAAACTTCCTATTTCCAAGCGGATCATGAGACAATGGGAAGAAATCAGGCAGAACACACTTAGAATGGGTATGAGATATGAAAAGGATGTCACCGTTCATAATCTGGATTACTTGAAATCGATCTAGTTTCAGAGTGCTGGACTGCTCTGAGATAGTTCATATTCACTTGCTCCAGTTCAAGAGCAGATTTTGATATGCCAACATTGTCAGCGAGTTAGCCATATTGAATATCAGTGCTTCAATATTAATCCTTTCGAGCATTGTGAACAACATAATCATCCTTCATATAAGTGTTTTAAATGCAAGACATCTACAAGAGTAAAGAATCACTATGGGTGGATTCCTTCTTGGCAATGGTCATCAACAGTCAAGAAGATATGTCAGTCATACCAACAAATCCAATCTTGAGTATGGATTCATCTTGAAGTAAAAGGATTTGCATCTTCTCTCCTTGAACTTGACAGGGAGGACAACAACAGTGATTGATAATCAGGCTTCCAGTTTCAAAGCTCTATCATTCGAACAACAACAAGAAAGCATGACAAGAGAGAATGATTGGTTTGTGATTCTCCTTAAACAACCACTTAGTAGAAGACTTACAACTTCTGTTAGACGCAGTTTGTGGTTTCCCTTAAACCTACACTTGGTAGAACACATTAAATTTCTTTCACAGAATAGTTTATGGTCATATTTAAACCAACATTTGAGAGAACTTCTAGTTATCATAAGACATCCACTGCCAACTTATAGCTAACTTAGGAAATTTTCCAAGAACCATTGAGCCTAGAGCAGTGTTCCAGAGTTTGTGGTCATCCTTAAACCATCAGATTGGTTTATGGTCTTCCTCAAACCACCATCATCATTCAGTTTGTGGTCATCCCAAAACCACCATGTTCAGAGAGCACATACAACCATCAACAATTGCACACTTCCATACTTCAGTTTCCCATTTTCAGATATCATCTATCACCTTGGAACCATATACACCCCTTCGGATTAAAGGGGGGGAATGTTGGAAATGTAATCATTTGGGTTATGAACATCGCGTAATGTGAAGAGTCAAGATAATGTAACTGACATCGGGAGTCCAAGAGACCTTGGAAGAGAATCCAAAGGTCATTTAGATGTGTATATATGTGTAACATATCCATTAATAAAATGCACTACTTTATCTTTAAACATGTGTCCAACAATATTAATGATTGATTTATTTCATTACGAGGTTGAATTGACTATCGAATGGGTTTCAAACATACAAGAAATTTCATTAGATGTGATTATTATTGTTGTTAATACATGCACAAGTGATTATTATTGTTGTTAATACATGCACAAGCTTTGTATGTTCCATCTACACATACATACCTTGGTCGTGTACACTAGTATTATTAAAATGTATTAAAATAAGAATTATGGTTGTTTGACACGGGTGAGAGGTGTATAATATCTTAGTATAATTATTAATTTAATAGATTGATTAAAGTTAATGCTATTTACTAAGATAATTTATTTGATTATAGTTAACATGATTCATTAAGTTAATCAAATTAAAGAGATTTAATGTTATTATAAAATTGATTGATTGATTTAGAGCTAATGTGATTAATTAAATTAATTGATTTATTTAGAGTTAAAGTCATTGATTGGTGATGATGATGATGATGATTCATGTCCATTGAGACCAATTTGTCTATCGAACCTTAAGAAGGTAAGAGATTACTTTGATTTCTTTAAAATTGTATTTCTATGCTAAAAAATAATTGAGAAAAGTGTTCCAAAATCACCATAGTTTTGATGGCTTAGGACGTTAGGAAGGTCTATATTGTGGAAAATATTTTTAAAATGGGATCTAATTTGGGTATAGGTAGGACAATATAAGAGGAATTTTTTTCATCTTCAACCCTCTTAGTGTCACAAAGATGGCACATTATTTCCTCCTACAATGTTTTGGGAATTGTCCAACACGCAGTTTCACTATGTAGCTCATGAGAGTTTGTTCTTATTTTAGCGATGTTGATTTTCTTCTTTGCACTTGTCAAAACTGAGAGGTAATTTTGATCTTCTAAATTAGGGTTGACCACCTCCTTCTAGTATATTAATTTCCTTTTATCCTCTAATTCTTTATCAAACCACATATTCTCCTTAAATTTAGAAGTGATCATATTTGTAATATTATCGGTATTTTGCATGATGGCTTGTTCTTGTATTCCCCAATGATTTAGCCAAGATTTGGCATCTTTATGCCATCCCCTCTTGAGCCACTAGTGTCTTTTGCTAGAGTTTGAAGCAATTTTGGGAGCCTCTTGCTGTCCGTGTTGTTTATCTCATTCTTTTAAGTTAGGTATCTAATCATAATAGTGCTCTCAATGGGGAAAATGATTGCTTCTACGAGGAGTAAATGATAGGGTGTATTGCCCTTAATTTTGAGATTATAAGTTATAAAACTCTTTTTTATTTGTTCTATCTTTCTCCAGGATTCCTTAGATATACTGCAACCCCAAACTTCACATCCATATAAGATAATTGGAGTGATTTAATTAGATATTTAAATTTAATATATTATTGGTATGTGTTGATTCAAATTAATTTAAGTTTGGGTGAATTGATTTCAAACCTATCCAACTAATTTCATTATTTATTAAGAGATTGCATGTCATAGATGGAATGAGTATTTTATTGGGTTATCATACCTAGGACCTTTGGGAGGAGGAGTAAGGCAGTGGAAGTGGAAACTTAAAAAGTGGACCTAGGAAAAGGAGATGGGGTTGGTGAATTTTGGGTTTACATATGTTGGAGGGAGGATGATGGTTTTGGGAGGGAGGAAAAATCATTAATAAAGAAAACTATGTGAAGAACACTATGTGGGAATTGGACTCAAGGAATCTGAGTGAGATTGTGATTTGACTTGGGATCTTGGACATATTGGCAAGATGTGGTTTTGTCACTTTGGGCATGGAGGGCCACAGAATCACCCAAGGGTTTCCTAGAACTAGGGATATAGTGAGGCTATTCCTAGCTTCCTGGGTGGTAAAATACGATATCAAGAAATTGATAATGGAGAGGAGACAACTCAAAAAACTCTATGGGATCAACAGACATAAGCAACTTCAGGAGATGTATTTTACTATTATTATCTAAACCAAAATTATGTTGTATATTGAAATTATGTTATGAGGCCACTATGAACTAAACAAATTGAGATTTAAGTAGTTAATTCAATAGAAATTACTATAATAAAAACATAAATTAGATTTCATACAACATAAAATTATTTCTTATGTTCACAATAAATATTGTATTTAGAGAAAAGTCACTTAGATTGCAAGATGATCAAGATTTAGGAGTGTAATGAACTGATTAATAGACTGAATAAAATAAACACAAAGATAGGAAGAATAACACAAATATCCAGTGAACAATATCTTATATTAAATAATGAAATAGGCTGAAACTGTAAAACTACATAATTGAAACTTGCTCGAATGGTGGTAGCTATCTCTGAGAAGAGATGTGGCTGCTACGCACATCTGTGCGAGTAGAATGGATTAAAATGAGGCTCCATAGGACCTCTTCATATTACTCATGAATGCCAAAACCCTAGACATCCAAAAACCTAACCCTAGAAGGTGAAATGCCAAAAGTCATGTGGGCCCTATGGGTAAGTTGGTGTGATTTGGTACCTCAACTTCCTAGGGTAGTAACTTTTGCATACGATCTCCGTTTTAGGTGCGTGAAAGCCAATTGGAAAGGTATTTCAGAGAAATAAACATTCCTCCATTAGACTCTAACTGTGTCTAGTCAAGAAAATAACGTTTAGGGCCCCAAAACAACCCTGGAAGTACATCAAGATGTGCTGACATGAAAACATACAAAATAAGCTAGTTGGATTAGGTGAGAGGCCACCCGTATCCACCTAGAGAATGTGTGAGGCTTCAGACAACCCTAGAAGTGTAGAACTCACAATTATAAAGAAGTACAAAAAGATGTGATGAATAAAAAATGGACACGAGGAGCCAGTTGGAATAGGCGGGTGGCCACCAATATCCACCTGGATCAATCCTCCCCCCATAGGAAGCAATGGTCTCCATTACATTGAGTTCCCCCATCAGGTGAGGAAACTTCTGTTGGATTTTTCCTCAGGCGAGCCACTTTCCTTGGTGTAGGAGTTTCCCTACCTTGACAACTCGATAAATCTATATCCTCTATTGGCGAGTGCCCTTGACCTATGTGTCCACTATATGATCGGTGGATGCTTGTTCCATGCAATCAGGTGCTACTTGTACTTAGCATTGGATTTCTGCAAAATCTCTTGTACCTGGTGGTAGATGTGCTGAATCTGCTCAATGAATCTGGTGGCTTTGTCGATCACAGACTAATCAGGGGAAGAATATATCTGTGTGGTGGAAAGAGGAAGTGCAACATAAATGGGTCCCAAGGGTTGGAATCCCAGACCCACCTGAAATGGGCTATGACTGGTGGAACTATGGAGATCCCTTTTGTAACTATGTTGGACATATGGGAGACTCTTGTCCCATGTACGAGGATTCTTAGAATTGTACATGCGTAGGATGTACACAATCATCCGATTGATGACCTCAATTTGGCCATCAGTTTGGGGGTGGAAAAAAGTGTATTTTGTGAGCTTGTTGTGCAACAGAGACCAACGACTTGACCAAAAGGTGTTGAGGAACCTGTTGTCTCGATCGAAGATGATGGTCTGTGGTATCCCAAAGTGAACCCAAATTCTTTCGAAGAAGAGCTTGGCAATATCTTTCATTGTGACATTCTTATTACAGGCTGTGAGGATGTCCATCTTCTAAAACTGATCAACAACCACAAACATGAAGTCATTTTCATGCTTGGTGGACAACAAACCAGACATGTAATCCATGGAGATGGATTCCCACGTATTCTCAGGAATAGGAAGAGGGGTGTATAAACCTTGGTTCTTGATGGTTGACTTGACAATGGAGTAGGCAGCGAGAGATATGATATACTTATTGACATCCTGTCAAAGTTTTGGCCAATAAAAATGTTTCTGAAGAACGACCACATTTTTCTCTACACCAAATTGTCCTTCCACCCAACTGTAGTGTGCTTCCCAAATTAGCTTTGCACGCTCACTTGTAGGAACAAAGAGAAGGCCCAAGTGGCATAAGAGTCCATATTTAATGTGAAAATCAATGACAGTGGTGCCTGTACCCAAGAGTTAATATGTGGTGGCGAAGTTCAAATCTTGCTAGTAAAGTTGGAGCCACTTCAATGTTTCATGTCCACAGGAATAGAGCACAGTGGTAAGTGTAGCCACAGGAGGCCGACTGAGGCAGTCAACAAAATGATTGGAGATACCTATCTTATACTTGATGTTGAGATGGAATTATTGTAGGTAGCTGGACCACTTCTGATGGAAGTTGTTCTACAATTTCCCCTGTGTTTGTATGAACTACAGAGGCTTTTGATCAGTGTGTATGATCGTCTCTTTCCCTAGAATGTAATGTTTCCATTGATGCCAGGATTGTACAATGGAATACATTTCCTTGTCACAGGTGGGGTATTTTCGAACAATATTAGAGAGCGTCTCACTATGGTATGCCATCGGATGCCTATGCTGAGTGAGAAATTTTCCCACAACATTGTCAGATGCATCAGTCTCAATATCGACTGGTTGTTGCAGATCAAGCAAGGAGAGTACTGAAGCTGAGCACAAATGATATTTAATATCTTCATTTTTTCTCCTTCCCCCACATGAACTTGGCCCTACCACCACCCTTGGTCAATTGGCTAAGGGCCCATTTAATATGGGAGAATGCCAACATGAACCATCGGTAAAAATTGGCGAGTCCCAAGAAGCTCCAAAGCTTGGTCAGTGTGGTCGAGGCTGGATAGTCACAAATGACTTGGATATTAGCTGGATCAACATGTACCCCATGCTCATGAAAAATGTATCCCAGGGATTGGACCCTGTTCATGCCAAAAGAGCATTTTTCCAAGTTGGCATAAATCTTGTGTTGTCGCAGAGTGCTCAAAACCTATTGAATATGCCACATGTGCTCCTCTCATGTTTTGTTGAAGATGAGGATATCATCCAATTATACTACCACAAAGGAGTTGGTGAAGGGTCTCAATACATCATACATCAACCTCATGAAAGTGGTTGGTGCATTTTTTAAGCTAAAGGGCATGACTAGCCATTCATAGAGACCTTCTTTAGACTTGAAGGTTGTCTTCCAGACACCAGTTGGTTCAATGGGAACCTGGTGGTAGCCAGACTTCAAGTCAATTTTGCTAAAGAAATTTTCCCCCTTGAGTTGTTCAAGAAGGTCATAAATCCTGGGAGTGGGGTAGTGGTTCCTGACTGTGATTTTTTTAAGGCTCTGTAATCAATGCAGAGTCGCCAAGTCCCATCCTTCTTCTGCACTAGTACAATTGGGCTTCCGCAAGGGGAGGAGATGGGTCTGATGTTCCCCTTTTGAAGAGGCTCTTGGATCTGACGCCTGATTTCATCATTCTCCATCAATGAGAACCGATAGACTAGTCCATTAGGTAGAGGTGCGTTGGGGGTCTGATCAATTGGATGATTGACTTTGCAGTGTGTCGGTACCCCTGTAGGTGAGATGAAGATGTCTCTATCTTATTCCACAATCCCATTCAATTGCTTCTGCTACAAAGAGAGGCATTGTGTAGAGGCCATAGATGTGGCGATGACCTTCTACTTATTGTGAGCATGGATCACAAGGAAGACAAACTTCCTGGTCTGTGAAATGACCTTACTACATTGCTTAGAAGAGATTAAAGAAATAGAAGTGGGCGGTGCCACCTATGGGATGTTGTATAATTTTCTACCCAAAGTAATAATAACGTTGCGGGGTCTAGAATCATACACAACATGGAGCTTCCAAAAATATGGTTGTCCTAAAATAAAATCACAAACTTCAATGGGAGAAATATCACACAATACCTCATCTTTGAAAGGCTTGATGCTGTAGGGAAGAGGAAACTATTGGATGACATAGATATCTCTTCCTTGACAAAGCCAACCAATGGTGTAGGGTTGTGGGTGTGGTGTCATTGGCAGGTTCAGTTGCTTGAAGACCTCTGTTGAAATCAGGTTCTTATGACTACCGTTGTCGACAATGAAATGTATCAGAGCCCCCTTGACCCACATCTGTGAGTGAAAGAGGCGTTCCCCTTCCTATGGTTCTTCTGGTTCACTTGGTCGGACATTGGTGGTAGCGACTGTGGCACTAGGTTCAAAATAGATAATATTCTTCCCTCCTTCAGGATTTGAATCAAAATCAGAATCAGCCTCTGACTCAGAAACCTTCATCTCGACCATGAGGGACTGCTTGGAGAGACATTCATTGGTGTTGTGCCAAGGAATTCTATGGTACTCACACCATTTTCCCGTGTCCTTCTTTGTCTTCTCGTTGCTCTTCTTGTGTTTCATATTGGAAGGATTGTCCTAAGGGAGACCATATCAACTTGTTCCCTTGCTATGTGGGTTGGGGTTGCCTTTGCCCTGCTTTGGCTGTGAGGGGTTTGTAGATCCAAACTCTCACCATTTATGCTTAAATTTCTGCTCGATCTTGACTGTGTATATATAAGTTGTGCCCAATGAGGCGATGTCCAGGAAATCTATTTCTATTTGAATGTATCTATGAAAAAAACCGTGGTATTTGAGAACCATATGATGCTCAGAATATTTGATACCTAATTTGGTGCGTAGGGTATGGAAAATATTGGTGAAGTATGGTACTGTCTGGTCCCTTTCTTAACATAGGGTGGTTTATCTGGTGTACTGGTCCTTGTAGCTTCCAACATGGTAGTACTATTCTTTAATGGCATCTCGGAAGGAATCCTATGTAGGGGCCACCACAAAAATTGTAGATTCCTC
This sequence comes from Picea abies, assembly GCA_900067695.1. NCBI lineage: Eukaryota > Viridiplantae > Streptophyta > Pinopsida > Pinales > Pinaceae > Picea > Picea abies. Next base: position 4,476 of record CBVK0101412025.1, on the reverse strand, counting down.
CATGGCCCTTTGCTCAAAGTAAGAATCTCACCAGTTTTTAACATGGGGAATGACCTTGAGGAGTGCAAAAGTGATCTTTTTCCTATCAAAAAAATTGTGGACTGAAAAATGTCCTTCGAGAAGATTCAACCATTTATCTATAGCATCCGCATCTATCAGTCCATCAAATAATGGAATATCAAAATTTACCTGTACCTTGAAGGGGGTTTCATGGCCGCTTGATGAATATGCTTCTCCTCTGGGCAACCATCGAAGGATTTGCACGAAGTTTTCCATCATTTCATTCCTTTCTTACATGAGGGATTCCTCAAGAAACATTTTAATAGGATCTCCTACTCCATCATATTTCTTTTCGTCTCCTATGGGTTGTTTTCGGGCTCGGTGCGACCGATATGGTAATGTCTCGATTGGTTCAAGTCCCAACTTCTTGTACCCAGACCTTGTTGGGGACATGCACGAAGAAAAATAAATGAAGAGCAGACCTCTATGATACCACTGATCTGGATTTAGGAGTGGAAAAAACTGATTAACAGACTGAATACAATAAACATAGAGATAGGAAGAATAACAAAAATATCTAGTGAACAATATCTTCTATTAAATAATGAAATAGGATGAATCTATAAAACCATAGAACTGAAACTTGCTCGAATGGTGGTAGTTATCTCTGAGAAGAGATGTGGCTACTACGTGCATCCGTCTGAGAAAAATGGATTACAATGAATCTCCAAAGGCCCTTTTTATATTACTCATGAATTCCAAAACCCTAGACATCCAAAAACCTAACCCTAGAAGGTGAAACACCAAAATTCATGTGGGTCCTATGGGTAAGTTGGTGTAATTTGGTACCTCAAGTTCATAGGGTCGTAACTTTTGCATACGACCTTCGTTTTAGCTGCATGATAGCCCGTTGGAAAGGTCTTTCAGATAAATACACATTCCGCCATCAGACTTAGACTCTATCTACAATATAACTGTGGCGAGTCAAGAAAACAACATTTGGGGCCCCAAAACACTCCTGGAAGTACAAGAAGATGTGCTTACATGAAAACATACAAAATAAGCCAGTTGGATTAGGCGAGAGGCCACATGTATCCACCTAGAGAATGTGTGAGGCTTCATACAACCCCAAAAGTGTAGAACTCACAATTATAAAGCAGTATAGAAAGACGTGCTAAATAAAAAACGGACACAATGAGCTAGTTGGAATAGGTGGGTGGCCACCAAAGTCCACTTGGATCACAAGATGTATTATCTAACTCTGAAGCCCTAGTAAGGGATTCAAACATGTCAAAAGAGGGCCTTGATGTATCCCTCATCAATTGACACCAAAATTTAATCGATAAATTAAGTGAAGAGATAAATCACCAAGTACAACTAACACAAGCATGGAAAACATGAAAGATCAACAAAATTGTAGAATGGCCAACTCAAGCTTCACTTCCCTTGAACATATAGCACACCATACTAATGAATTGGAAACATTTACTCAAGGGGACCAATGATATAGTGAAAAAATACATGAGGCATTGTATCACTCTCCATAGTGACCGAAAGAGTAATGAGTTGAAGGAGTCGATGACTCATAATCATGGTACGACTCCTAGGTAAGATATATCCAAACTGTAATACAATGATACAAATAGGTGCCATGTTCATGGGCGACAATAAATGATGGAAGCCACTGAAAATAATACATATCGAGGCTCTCCCCTCTCCCTTTTTTTGTTTTTTATTTTTAATTTCTTTTTCAAGTCTTTATGAGTGCGAAAAAGAGATAAACGTGTGCTCAATAGTGTCTTTTTCATGCTTTTACAAGCACAAAAAGTGATAAAATTATGATTTTATGGAGAAAATGAGTGGTTCAATGGAATACAAATATGTTCGAAGTGCAAGGAACAAACCTATGAAAATAAAATGTAGAAGAGGTATCGGGCAAGCGATATCCAATCATAGCAATTTTCTCCACGGATAATGGTTGCAAAATAGAGGCAAATCAATGCAAATGACAAGAATTCAAGAGTGATTGAAATGTAAGTAAGAAAGATCAAAGAAAACAACAATGTAGTAGTATGCTCCAAACACATGAAATAATAAGCATATGAAACCATAAATAAACATAAGTGATGATGGGAACCCCTTCAAACAATAGTAGTATGCATCGAGACATATGAAAAAATAAGCATATGCAACCATAAAGAAACATAAGTGCTGAAGGGAACCCCTTTAGGACATGACTTGAAAAAATATTAAGACAAGAATGATGTAATACCCCGAGGTTGAACCCCAATGGTAAATGTACATATGTTTTATAGGCTGGTGAGCCAGGATGTTATGGGCCATAGTGCCTATGTGATTACTAGGCCAAAGAGCGTAGGTGATAAAAGGATAGGGAGACTATCATTGTAATATGTAATCACCCATATTATTATTAAAATACACAATTGTTGTAAACTAAGTCAAATGAAAGAGTATGGGGGGGATAGGACTCCATGAGAGGGAAAGGGGGATGTTGTGTTGGTTTTTCCACTTGGGTGAGCAAAAAACCAATGACTTAGATGACTTGTCAAGACAAAAATATACCATAGTAAATTTTTAGTTGTTCAGTGGGCCAACAAGTAAGGAAAAGAAGAAATAAAAGGAAATTATAACAAAACTAAAACATGCACGACTTAGCAATGCAAAACTAAAAATAAGAACAAGAGATAGTCACAAATGGATGGGATTTTGATTGATAACACCTTGCAGAAATATAGGGAACTTATGAGTTCCCCTCTTCCTCCTTGGGAGGGACCTTAAGGTTCCCAATATAGAGCTAATTGTCTTCTTAGAATGATAAGATAATGGTGAATAATTACCTACCAATATTCTCAAGAGGTGAGAAGAATGACTCTTGCTATGGATGATAGAAAGCTTCTAGGAGAATGATGGATTCTCAAGGAGAAATTCCAACAACACAACAATATATATAAACTCTTAATTTGGTTCATACCTCAAGCTTGTATTTATAAGAATCATTTAAGATTTAAAAAAACTATTTTGTAATGTGAATACAGACCCTCATTTAGGCACCTCCCTAGTCCTTAAATGAACCCAAGGATAGATTTCATCTTGGATTTGGGTGACTTCTAGTGGTACACCTGATATGGAAGTGGGTGAGGCTTGAACATAATCATAAATGTGTCTTTTCCACATATGCATTATTTTCTTCGATGAAATTCTTGAAATCCGTGTAATTTGCATGAATTTGGTAGTGTTATCTTGCATAGATGTGCATAGAAATGCCCTTGGGAGGTTGCACAGAAATTTAAGGAACCATTTGTATAGTTTTATGATTTTCTGAATGAATCCTGTTAATGTTGGATGAATGTTGTTTGGTGTGTTGTACTTGTAATTTATTCATCCATTACTTGTATTGATGTGAACATTTTTTTGTGATAATAGATGCCCCTGATGTGTGAGATTAGTAGCATATGTATAGCCGAAATACAATTTTTTTTCTTTTGCCTATGATGTCATTGTATAGAATAGTTGAAGAAAATATAGAGGGGAACTCTCGAGGCATTCCATTGAAGGGAGAGGGGAAAATCATTTGAACCAATTTTTCTCTGAAAAGAATAAAGACATTTGTACAAACGAGGCGGGCATTCCCCATGCTCGTGTCATTAAACCTAAAATATATAAATGAACTGAAAAAGTTTGATGAAGTGGAAATCTACAGCATCTTCAAGGGCATCAAAAACAACAAATGATGATTCTGATGAGTGAACTTTCTTTGAATGGAGAAATGAATCACTGAGTTGAGTGTTCAGGAATCAGAGGTGTTGATGGCCCGCTAAATTTATAGGCCTTCGACTGGTACTGGAAAATGCAACGTCACATAGTATGACCCACCATAACATGAAACTGTGTTGATGTTGAATGTTATGGGTTTCAACAGAATCAGAAAGCAATGAGGACTCTTTTTGTACCATTCAAGATGCTTCATTGGTAGGGTAATGAGAGCCAATATACTACCACCTTCCTGGAAAATTCTGCGGGCATCGACAAATAGGGAGGTGTGCTTGCAAGAAGTGAAGGGATCCATGAAATTAGCTGATCAAAGATGATATCATATGCTGATATGTATTAAGGTGGACATACTGGTGACATGAACGAATTTCATAATACATGAGTGTTACGAGGAAAATATCTCTATGGCATGGGGTAAACCACAATAAATGAAATGACACACATAAATCAACTCTAATCCCAAGTATGCTATATAAACGAAAATGATAAAAAGACAAGGTCAATATCCTACCTCGTCCGAACGTTCGATGAAGACCACCGTTGAGCACACAAATCAAAGATTTATACCTGCAACTTGTCCTCAACAACCAAGATACGCAAGAATATGGTGATAATATAAAATGTTATCATATATATTAGCATAATCCATTAACATACATGAAAAATATGCCCATGGAATAATAA
>CBVK0101412023.1:0-18118 GCA_900067695.1 Picea abies | reverse complement strand
TCTGATCTCCCATGATCACTAAATTCATATAGGTACTGGTCCAATGAAAGAAAAAAACATAATAGGAATGTTTCTACTATAAGATGGAGGTCTTCTACACTATCCGCCAAAGGTGAAAGTTTACATCCTGTGAATAGAGGAGTTGATGTCAAAGAGAATGAGACTTCATTTGATTGCCAGTCATTAAGGTATACCGTTAACAAACGTGAGACAACCTACCGATAATGAAAGTAGGTATCAAGGAACCAAGTACATTATTACAAGTGTAAATAAGGGTGTTGAGGTTGAACACTTGAAGATCCATCAATCAGAAGACATTGATGTATTCCCAACTGTCAATGGTGGGAGAAACTGCCACTGATGACTGCAAGCCTCTAGTTACTCATAAGACTCTAGGTTTCATTTCTAGAATAGATGAGCTAAAGTTGATGGAAGGAGACCTGTTGAAAGAAGAGAATTAGAGCATATCTCATAAGTCAAAATGAGGTACAAAGCAATAGATTGATGATTAGGAGGATCTTGGATGAACAATATGCTCACGAACCAATGACCATGTGCATCTTTCGCATGCACCTGCTGCAAGTAGTGCATGAAAAAGACCCTCTGAATAGCATACAATAAGGAAGACTATTGACAAAGGCAAGGAAACCACCAATAAGGCTAATGGCATGCAAGACACTACACGAATCCCAATGTGTGAATATATTTCTTGCAGTCGAACACAAGGGGAGCCCCCCAGTCAGTGACCAATGAGGAGATGTCGACTGCTGGGTTCAAGGTTACCTACCCATAATGAAAGTAGGACCAAGGTGCATGGTAGGACTACAACTTCATGTGACTTTGAGGCACATTGAGGGTATGGTTGGTATGCAAAGTCAAGAGTTCTGAGAAATGGACGACTAGGCTTATAGAATTCCTTTGAAAAAGAGCATGAGACATATGGATAACTGAGGCAACATAGACTTGATGATGAAACTTCTTGATGCAAGAGTCATCAAAAAATATCCATAGGGATTGGAATAATAACTAGTCGGAGGAGTAAACTCTAAGTACGGATCTCAACTTCCTAAGGTCATGCTAAAACCAAACTTTGGATGACACTGGACTCAAAAGTTTGTGCTTTGTTCAGAGGAAACACAAATGTTGTCGATATGAGATAATATTATTTTCCTGCGCATCTTTTTTTGTTTTTTCATAGGAAAATAAATGCTATGATACAAGAGAGGAAACGAGTGTCGCGATTAAGAAAATAGATCCAAAAAGTGGAACATATCTATGTTCAATACAAGGGAGTGCATGCGGGGCATGGACACTTAGGGGAATGTTTCCTCTTAGGGCACAGGGTGTCAAGCTTGAAAGGATACAAACAAGGATCTTCTTGGCTAGTGATGCAAATTGCTGAGGTAAGAGGTTTATAATGAGAAATATGGAACTAGTAATAGTCTCAATACTGCAAGCAGGAGGATGGAATGTGATTACAACTTAACTCCAAAAAATATCCTTTTTCGTAAATTTAGTCCCCCTAGGCCTGAAAAAGTATAAAATAATACCCAAGAAAACTCTTCTAGCCAATGTTGACTAGAATGTTCCTTTTTCATAAGTAGTCTACTTGTTAGGGACCTAAACTCCCTAACCCCTCACGTAGGTAGAATAGTATATTTCCATGTAATAAATGCCAATATTAATAAGGCCTAGCAATAAGGAATAATAAGTCAAATGTAAGAAGATCTAATAGAATCTTCCACTTCTAGAAGGATCTTCCTCTAGATTTTTCTTTTGGATAGACATATTTAGTATAAATAGGAGTAGAGGGTATGAGAAGTTTTGTCTTGGATATTATTGTAATAGAGATCTTCTCTGTTGGAGGTTTCCCCCTCGAAGAGGCAAGTGAACATTTCTATCATTCATTAAGGTGCTCTTTTTGGTGTTATTATGGCATTATTTTGGTATTGTTCTAGTTATATCAATGTTGTTTTGCCATTTCTAGCTAAAATAATTCTTTTCTGCATACTATTTTATATATGGAATACTAACAGTGGTATCATAACACTTTCCTCGGCCAAAAATTGTGGGTTAATTTTTTTTTAGGGTAGATACGTATTCCGACGTATTAAGGATACAAAGGTATGCCATTACGCACATAAACCAGTGGTCGGGAGTCATACATGCAGGAAATACAAGTGGCACTAAAGTGCACATTTATTGGCCACCCTTGTACCCCTGTTAATACCCCTTCGAGTGGTAGCACATAAGACAACACCTGTATACAGATCAACCTAGATCTCCTAAATCCATCCATAGATAAATTGATCAGCTACCTAGTTTCTATGGTGCCACTGAGAACCACACTTGGGAAGATACTCTCTAGTACCTAGGTAGTCAGGTAGTATGGTTAAGGGCACGATCTAGTCTCATTAGTTGGTGCCTTGCGATATTGGACTCAGTACTACTGTTGGACCCCACACATATATTAGAGAGCTATAGAACAAGGAAAACCCTTTTCTATAGACACCTTTCATAGTCTAACCCTTGGGATGGAAATAAAACCAGAACATACAAGATCTATTGTTGTGAAACTGTGCCTCCTGCATTCAGGTTCCAAAATTACTACACATTTCTTCCTGTTAAGAATTTGGGTATTTCAACACTACAATATTATTCAGATCAGAGTATAACTCCGCAAGAGTAAAAAAAAAAGTCTGGATCCTGTTGGCACCATTATTTGAGCCCTATCCCATTGGATTCCTGTCTTTTCCCTTATCACAATCATACCTATCATTTTTCAACAAATTGTTTTTTCCCGTGGACCCGACCCCCTTCCAACACCCTTATTTGGGCCTTACCCCATTGGATTCCTCTCATCGACCTAATCATCATGATACACTTCACCCATAACCCATTTTCTATGTGGTCCCACGTGTCCCTTTTCACTTTCCCTCTTCATCATGGCCCAGATATGTAGCTAAGACTTGGAAGATCTCTTCAATTCCTTGCACTCTAATTTCACAGAGCCCCAACAAGAAGTATGGAAACTCAGTGCCAATTTTTCCACCCTCAATAAAAACATACATTCCTCCATCGATGCCAAAATGGAAACCATCAAATAGGACCTTGCTACCCAGCTTGAATCCTTCGCTACCCAAATTCCATATTTCACTACAATGATCTGTGCCAAGATGAATATCCTTGTATATATTCCCTCCTTTGACCCACCTTTGCACTCCGAAGGTGAAACTTCCTCTAAATCCCATACTTTTCAGCCCGATGACTTTCAGTGTGACCTACGCCTTACACATGTGGATGTGACCAAATTTTATGGCTCAGATCCCAGTGGTTGGGTAACTCAAATGGACCATTATTTCTCTTCATATGGCATTACAGATGAGTTTTCCAAACTCCAGTATAGTTTTATCTATCTAGATCAAGAACGTTGGCAATGGTGGCAATGGAGAAAAAATGCCTGCCAAGGGTATGTGGCTTGGACGCAATTTGTGGTAGAGCTTTATGAAATATTTGACATTGACATCAACCATTTAGGCCATTTGACAAAGTTGAAACAATTTGACACAATGGAAGAATTTATAACTTCTTTTGAGAGATTGGATTTCCGTACATAGGGCATGTCTGATGCTTTTTTCTGAGAATGTTTTATTAGTGGACTCAAGGATGAGATTCGTGCCCATGTCCTCATGGCTCGGCCTCATAGTTTGGTGGAATATACTAAAAGAGATAAGGAAGAACAACAAGTTGTCTCTTCTCAAACCTGAAAACCCTCCTTTATTCCTCATACTAAACTAGTCACTCCTATTCCTCCTTCTACTCCACTAAAGATCCAAAAACTGACCAGGGTAGAAATGGATGAATGCCAACTCAAAGGCCTTTTCTATAATTGTGATGAAAAATATTTTCCCGGGCACAAGTGTATTGAACAAAATATTTTTATGGCCATCTATGAGGATGTTTCGGAAGACGATGTTGAGGCCCCCCCTGTGGCCGAGTCACCTAAACCCACTGACATGAACCCACCCTTCGACCCTCCCTAAGTTGAACCAATCATTTCTATGGATTCTCTCACTGGGTTATCTTCTCCCCAAAACCTCAAGATAACTAGTTACATTAAGCATCAAAAGGTCATCATCCTTGTTGATAGTGGAAGCATCCATAATTTTAATCATCACTGCATTTCCCAAGAAAATAATTGCTATATCCATGCCATCAATAATTTTCAAATAATGATTGCCGATAGAGGGTCCATGAAATGTGGGGGGAGTTATGAAAATGTGCATCTCCAAATTGGTCAGTACCACATGAAATATCATATGATTTCTATCGACATGGGAGGTTGTGACATTGTGTTGGGTGCATAATGGATAAGGACTCTGGGTCCCATTCTCATGGATTTTAAGGAATTAACCATGCAATTCCACTAGGATGGCCAACAATATAAGTTCCAAGGAATCACCACTGGCTCCCCAGAGATCATCAGTTCCCATCGCATGGAAAGGATTCTCAAAAAAGGTCATTATGGAATTATTGCACAACTCCATGCCATTCAATCCACTGAGACACCCTCTGTGTTGCATGACCTCCAATCCATCATCTCCAAACATCAAGTTGTTTTTTACACTCCCCAAAGAATTCCTCCTTCCGATGGTGTTCATGATCATTCAATTCCCCTTGTCCCCAAAAACCTTCCTTGCGATCTTCATCCCTATCGTCATCCATTTTCCCAAAAAAATGAAATTGAGAAAATTGTTTAAGAATTTCTTACCGCAGGTGTTATCTGTCCTAGTACGAGTCCCTACTCTTCTCCTATGTTCATGATCCTTAATAAATAAGGTTCTTGGCTCATGTGTACTGATTTCTGCTCCCTCAACAAACTCAGCATAAAATACCAATTTCCCATTCCTGTCATTGATGACCTCTTGATGAATTGAGTGGTTCCCAGTTATTTACTAAACTTGATCTTCATTCTGGCTACCACCAGATACGTATGAATGAGACAGATATTCCTAAGCTTCATTTTGAACTCATGAGGGCCCCTATGAGATTTTGGTCATGCCATTTGGCTTGTGTAATTCTCCCTCCACTTTCCAAAGCCTTATGAATCATGTCGTCCGTCCTTTTCTCCGTCATTTTGTCTTAGGTGTCTTTGATGATATCCTCATCTATAGTAAAACCTAGACAACCCATCTTTCTCATGTGGATTGAGTTCTACATCTACTCTCTCAGCACCACCTTTTCCTCAAACAATCTAAATATTCTTTTGGAGCCTCAGAATTCGAGTACTTGGGTCATATTGTTGGTAAGGCAAGTGTCAAGGTGAATCCTAAAAATATTGAAGCTATGCAGGATTGGCCTCGACCAAAGAATCTCAAAAGCTTGTGTGGATTTCTGGGTTTAACATGCTATTATCCCAAATTTGTTAAGACTTATGGAAATATTGTGGCGCCTCTCACTGCTCTCTTTAAAAGGAATTCCTTCACTTGGACTCTCACAACTGATCAGGCCTTTCAAACTTTGAAGGTGACCACGTGCACAACTCCAATCCCGACCCTCCCTAATTTCACAAGGACCTTTGTCCTAGAATGTGATGCCTCTGGGAGAGGAATTGGAGTTTTCCTTATTCAATATGGTCGGCCTTTGGCCTTTACCAACAAACAACTATTAGAGAGCCATTTGGGAAATCAATCTATGAAAAGGAAATGTTGGCTATTCTATATGCAATGGATCTTTGGCTCCCTTATCTCTTGGGGAAAATCTTCCAAATTAAGATAGATCATCAAAGCCTCAAGTATTTTCTGGAAAAACGCCCTTCCTCCCTAGAGAAACAAAAATGGGTGACTAAGCTCTTTGGATATGATTATGAGATCATTTACAAGAAAGGCAAAGATAATGTGGTTGCTGATGCACTTTCAAGGAAATATGAAGATGAAGGGTCCCTTTTTTCCCTCTCCTTCATTGTACTAGATTGGATCCAAGGTTTTCTACAGGAATGGCTACATGATCCCAAAATTTCGCATATGATCCAACAATTGTAGGCCAATTCTCCAATTTCCCCAGGGTACTCTTGGCACAATGATGAGCTTCACTACAAAGGCCATTTGTATTTAAGCAAACAATCACAACTTAAATCCATGGTACTTTCTGAGATTCATGCTGAACCCACTTTTGGGAACTCAGGGTTTACCAAAACCGATGACCAGGTCAAACGTTCTTTTTTCTGGGATGGTATGAAACGGGACATTCAAAATTTTGTGGAAGAATGTGATGTTTTTCAATGTAATAAGGGAGAAACATTCAAATCTCCTTGAACACTAAAACCACTTCCAATTCAACCTGCTATTTGGAGGAATATCTCTATGGATTTGATTTTGGGCTTACCTAAATCAAGAAATAAATCGGTCATCATGGTGGTAGTTGATCGTCTTTAAAATTATGTTCATTTATGTGCTCTTTAACACCCATTTACAACCTCCACTATGGCTCAACTTTTCATGGATTAGGTCTTCAAGCTTCATGGCATGACTCATTCTATTGTTTCTTATCGAGACCCCACTTTCACTAGTAATTTTTGGCAAGAATTGTTCAGGCTGCATGGCACCCAATTGCATCTCAACACAGATTATCATCCCCAGTCTAATGGTCAAACTGAAGTTGTCAACAAGTGTTTGGAAAAATATTTGAGGTGTTTTTCACTGGAAAGGAAAAATCAATGGGCTCAATGGATACCACTAGCTGAATGGTGGTACAATACCTTTTACCATACAACTACTCGCATGACCCCTTTTGAAGCAGTATATGGAAAAAATCCACCTTCAGTTCTCTCATACCTGCCAGGTGTCTCAAAGGTCCAGGCGGTTGACCAAACACTTATAGTTCAAGAGGGTATTCTTCGTACACTCAAAGAGAATTTGGTCATGGCCCATAATTGCATGAAGCAACATGCAGATCAAGGTCGCTCTGAATGTCAATTTGCAGAAGGATACCAAGTGTTTCTTCGAATGCAACCTTATAAGAAATATTCCCTCAAGGATGACCATTGTCAGAAACTGGCGCCCAAATTTTATGGTCCTTATACCATTCGCAATCATGTGGGATAGGTGTCCTATTAGTTAGCTTTTCCCAATAATTCTAAAATCCATCCTATTTTTCATGTCTCCTGCTTAAAGAAGGTGATTGGAACTAAGTGCCAAACTCAAACTAGCCTTCCCGAGTTGGATGAAGAAGGCTCCATATAGTTGCAGCCACAAGCAATTTTGGACCAGCATGAGCATCATTTGTGTCAACTCACCATCAAGGAATTTTTAGTCCAGTGGAGAGATACAAATCCAACATATGCCACTTGGGAACCAACTACCATTATGCAACAATTTCCTCATCTCAAGCCTTGAGGACAAGGTTGTTTTTAAGGGGGAGGACATGTTATGGACCTAACCTCCCTAACCCCTCACATAGGTAGAATAATACATTTCCATGTAATAAAGGCCAATATTAATAAGGCCTAGCAATAAGGAAGAATACATCAAATATAAGAAGACCAAATAGAAGCTTTCGCTTCTAGAAGGATCTTCCTCTAGATTGTTCTTTTGGATAGACATATTTAGTATAAATAAGAGTAGAGGGTATGAGAAGTTTTGTCTTGGATATTATTGTAATAGAGCTCTGCCCTGATGGAGGTTTCCCCCTCGAAGAGGCAAGTGAACATTGCTATCATTCATCATGGTGCTCTTTCTGGTGTTATTCTAGTATTATTTTGGTATTGTTCTGGTTATATCATTGCTATTCTGCCATTTCTAGCTAAAATATTTATGTTTTGCATAGTATTTTATATATGTAATACTACACTACTTGGTCCGAAAAAGGGTTAAACTTACACCAAATAGACTTCCTTTCAAATTAATTTAACGATTATGAAAGAGCAAGTTCACTCAACAATTTTTTTCTCTTTTTTAGAGAGTCAGAAAAGATCTTAAACAAGACTCGGTGGGAGTCCCATAGGTGAAGATCATAATGCTTGTGAGTAATAATATGAGGTTTGAATGCAAATTCATATCAGAACTATAAGGAAATCTTGGTCCTATGGAATAACTTCTGCATGGGCACCAAATGGCACAAAGGTTCTAACTAGGGCACCCATGTTTGGTAGGCCTCTACCACTTAATAACGACACTTATAGTAGTAGTAAGAAGGTTCTGTGTCACTAATAAATGGGTTAATTCCTAAGGTATATAGATCACAGCCATAGGACAATGCGAGAATGAAAAATGGAGTGACAAACTATTCTATATGTTGGTGAAAGAAAATACCTACCAAATGCACGAACGAGAAGTATGACGCTAGAAACCACAAAAATCCTAGACAAAACCACCAAAACCAATTCTTTCCAATGTACTATTAGTCCATAAGGTCAAAAAATCAACCCAAACTATATGAAGTGGGTTAAAAAATTCTACTAATAGTAAAAACAGACCATTTTAGCATAACATTTGAATTTTTTCACACAAATAGTGCATTTTAGGCCATTGTTCTAATGATATTCAAGTGTCAATTATGGGAGCTATGATCAATGAAATTAGAAACCATCTGGACCAAGTAAGTTCCCTTCCCCTCCTCTTCATTTTCAATGGTTTAAAATTCAAATTTAGTCCTCATTTTTTGAGTTTTTAGAGGGCGCGCCATGTAAACTAGGGTGTACGTGGGTGATAGTTCATTCGGTCACGTACATGCCTCCATGTACGCGAGAAAAGAAAAGAATTCCCATGTATATGCAGCCCTATACACGACTGTTAACATGATAGCCTGTGTACAAGTCTGCAAACAACTTTTTTATAAAATTTAACACAAAAAATGACTTTCCTTTGGTAGGATGGTGATTGAATGGAGGGAGAGAGAGTGTGAAGAGGTAGATGCAACAGTGTAAAGGGATGCAAGGGCCCAAATAGCTCTAAAAAATATGGCCTTTATACATTTTGGGATCTCAAAGGAATGAGGGCTCAAGTGAGGTTACTCCAGATGCTCGTAAACTATTGGGATCTGGAGATAGAGGCCTTCAATCTCGATGGGCAACCATTGAGGATTGAAGTGGACGACATATATTTTATCACAAGATTTTCTATCCAGGGTGAGGTAGTGAATCTCAAGGCCTAGGGGGATGGGGGTGATATGACCATGGAGGAGTACATTTCCACCCACTGTGTTGTACGCACATATAAAGTAGTGAGCCAATTCCCAATTAGGGTGATCGAGAACTTGAGCTTAAAGATCATCGTACTTATTCTTACATGGATTTGAGGATCGACCTCATTGCACCAAGCCTCAAGTCCACTCATGTTCTATATGGTGGAGTGTTTATGATCCACTATTTATGATTGGTGTACCTCACTATTGGCTAACATGAAGAGCCAACTAACGGATTACAAACAAGGAAGAAAGAGAAATTTCAGATTTGCATCTATTCTGTGTAGTTTTTTCTTTGAGCGGGTTCCATGCTTGAGCCCTAGAGTAGAGATCATTCCACATGGACTACGCGATCCAACCATGTCACGGTGGATCGATGTGATGAGGTGGGTAGGAGGTGGTAGTGTGCCAATCCCCTACAATGATGAGTTCTTTTTCTGGTGGCGTCGACATATCATAACAATTGATAACTACTCTTATGTTGGTATCGAAAATAGAGGGGATCCAAATATGTCTTTGCCACCAGTGTCCACCTACGGTGATATTGGTAAGAAATGTTTTTATATATTTCATTTTTTTATGTTTTTTTTAGCAAGAATAAAAAACACAAATATGTTTCTATAGTATCAAGTATAACAATTGCTTTGTCATGCACATGTAGTTCCACGACAACCATATGGATTCCCATGACATTAGCGAAGGATCCGGGGAGATGCGCATGTAGGAGGAGATGCAGAGAGAGTGTTGCAGAATGTGCAGGGGAGCCTGTCTCGATTGACACATAGGATTCCTATGGTTCAAGTGGAGGATCTACCAGAGGCTATGAAACAACAGGTGGTGGGTGTTCCCTGTGCATCGGTGTGACTCTTATGATGTCTCACAAACATTGTAGTGTGTTATCATGATACACATCTGACAACACATGCATACATGCCATGGTCATATATATATACTGGCCATATGCGTATTTTGAGGGTGTGAGCCCCATTTTGTACTACGACAATTGTCGTTTAACTGACATATGACTAACTGGGATTCAAGGAGAACCTCTAAAGACCAAACACCATGTGAAATGGCATCATGTAATAGTTCTATAATGAATCTATACTTGTAATTTTTAAACATATGAATTAAATCAATGCATACAAATTCGTAAGCAAAGCAAAAATTAATCAATGGCTCATACACACAATACACAAATATTTACGCTAGAAATCCTTAACCGGGAGGAAACCAACCTTACTTGGTGCTGCACCTTTCAACTCTTCATTGTATTAATTTTCCCATTCACAATACAATATATACAATATTTTAGGTATTCTATAGCTACCAGAACCCTAATCCCTTAATATGGGATTAATTTAGAAACCCGCTAAAAATAGAAAAATCCGCCCTAAAAATCGTCTCAACATATTTTCTCTGATTCAACCAAAGTTTCCTATTTGCACGATCTCTTTTAATCCCCATTCCCAGAATGAAGTTAGCATAATCAATATCCTTCATGTCAAATTTGGAGGATAGCTGTGCTTTCACTTCCTTGATAACATCCATGTTATTTCCTACCAACAACATGTCATCAACATAAAACACTACATAAATGAAGTGATTACCAACCTGTTTGGAATATACATAGTGATCATCCCTGCTTCTCACAAATCCCAATCAAAGGATGTATGTGTCAAACTTTTGGTACCACATCCTAAGTGATTGCTTCAGACCATATAGTGACTTATTTAGATTACATACCAACTCTTTCTTTCCCTTCACTACAAATCCTTATGGTTGTTTCTTGAATATTTATTCTTCTAGATCCCCATGTAGGAATGCTTTCTTCACATCCATATGTTCCACTTCAAGATCAAAAGAAACAACAATACATAAAACAAATATAATAGAAGTTAACTTGGAAACATGAGAAAAAATATCACCAAATACAATTCCCTCTACTTGGGAATAACCTTTTGCTACTAACTGAGCTTTGTGTTTCTCCACTTTTCCTTTTGCATTAAACTTTTTCTTAAACAACCATTTGCTACCAAAAAATTTTCTTTCAGTTGGAAACTCAACTAGATCCCATGCTTCATTATTATCCAAGGAATCCATTTCTTCAACCATGGCCTTCTTCCAAAGTTTACTATCTTCTGAATTCATTGCTTCCCTGACAGTTCTGGGATCATCATCAGTAATAGATAAAGAAAAATTTGAACAAAAATCAAGTGGACTATACCTTTCTAGTTTTCTTTTTTCCCTCACTAATCTCCTCAATACTGGGGTATGAGGTTCTTCTTCTTCTACTTCATCTTCTTCAGTTGATTCATATTTTGCAGCTTCCAACTCAAACTCTATTTTCTCAGGCTATTATTGCCTTGGTAGGAATTCATGTTTGGGAACATATTTCACCTCTCTGAAAACAACATCCCGACTGTAAAGAGTCTTCTTAGTTTATGGGTTCCAAATCTTATAACCTTTCACACCATATTTATAACCAATAAAGATACACTTTTCAACTTTATTATCCAACTTACTCCTATTTTCCTTTGGAAAATGTACATAAGCTTCACAACCAAACACTTTGATATGTTTAAGAGAGTGTTTCTTACCAGTCCATACCTCATGTGGATTTTTATCATCCAACGCCGATGAGGGTGATTGATTGACTAGGTAACATGTTGTACCCATTGCCTCTTCCTAGATCTCCTATCCTAACTCGGCACCACTAAGAATGCTCCTTGATTTTTCCATTAGTGTCCTATTTATCCTTTCTGCAAATCCATTCTACTGAGGTGTGTATGGAGTAGTATTCTGCCTTTATATACCACACTTCTTACATAATTCTTTGAATTCATTTCTGCAGAATTCTCCACCATTATCTGTCCTCAATACCTTTATTTTCTTCTCTGTCTGATTTTCTACTTGAGCCTTAAACTCTTTAAATTTATCAAATACCTCATATTTATTTCTAAGAAAATAAATCCATGTATTCCTTGAGAAAAAATATATGAATGAAACATAATACACAGATTTACCTAGTGATGGAACATGCACAGTTCCAAACACATCATTGTGTATCAAATCTAAGATCCCCTTTTCTCTTGTAGAACCAGATGGGAATCTTACTTGATTTTGTTTACCATATATGCAATGTTCACATAAATACAAATATAGAGTGCAATTAGACATACCTTCAACCATACCTTTATCGTATAGTGTTCAAAGGCCCTTTTCTCCAATATGCCTCAGTATTTGATGCCACAACATGGTATTCTTTTCAGGGACAATATTGGTCTTGTCTTCTTTATTTCTTTGCTCAGGTAAAACAAAAATGTTACACCCATTAGTATAAGTGCTTCCCAACAAATTGTACAGAGTTCCACACCGAAATCCCCTCATCAAAACCATTTCTCCTCATACCATCTTGCAAGTTCCCTTTCCAAATACAGTACCCACACCTGTATCATCCAACTTGCTTATAGATATTAGGCTCCTGACTAGTTTTGGAATGTGCATAATCCCAGAGAGAGTTCTAATCCTTCCATATTTTAGCAACAACTTGACCCTTTCACATCCCATGATTTTGGCTTTCGAGTCGTCTCCTAGGAATACATCACCACCATCGTATTTTTCATATTCACAGAACCACTCCCTGTGAGGAGTCAGATGATATGACACACCTAAGTTGATCAACCATACACCAGGGTCTACATGTGTATATGTATATTTCAGGTAAACATCACCTCCTTTTTCAATGTAGGTTTTTTCCTCTATGGAAGAGTCATTATCAAATCCCTTTGGTTTATCAAACTTCTTAGACTTCCACTCTTTCTTATAATTCCCTTCTTTACCACACTTCCATCATTTCCTCAAATATTTTCTTGGAGACTTATATATACCTTTATATTTAGATCACCCCCCCAAAGACTTACCAGGATTCCTGTCTTGGGTACAACCTCTTACAAATAAAGCATCTATGCTCTCACCATCCATTCTTTTCCGCCTCATCCCTTTAGATAACAAGGATGCACCTACATCCTCATACTTCAATGTAGATTGAGTGGTACTACCAATTTGTACAACCAGATTATCCCAAGAGTATGGAAAAGAGTGTAACAAAGTAATACACTTATCTTCTTCTAAAATCATAATATTAATAGAGACAAGTTGACTTACCAGAGTATTGAAGGAATTTAGATGTTCTTTCACAAAATATCTATCTTCCATCCTAATATGATACAACTTCTTTCTAAGAAACAACTTGTTTACCAAGGAATTTGATTGATACAAATTCCCTAAATTATCCCATAGTTCCTTGGCTATAGATTCTCCCGATACGTTCATCAACACTGAATCTAACATGCAGAGTCAAATAGTACTCCTTTCTCTTATATCCAACTTCTCCCAATATTCCTTCGACATACCAATAGGTTGTGTACTAGTAGTTTGTGTACCAATAGACTGTGTGTTGGTAGAATGCATACCAGTAGGCTGTGTACCAGGATCCACAATGATCCATTGTTCTTTGTCTACAAGAAGGTCCTCCATCTTGAGCTTACATAGCTCAAAGTTTTTACCATTGAACTTCTCAATCTATATTTTATAAGAGCTCACCATTCCTCTTTCTACACTCAAATCTCCCACTGAACCCAAGTTTATCATAGACCCAGTATAAACTTGATCTATCAATACCAGGCCAAACCCTCAGCAACAAAGGCATACATCTGAATCCAAAAAAAAGCTATGATACCACATGTAATTTTTAAACGTGTGAAGTAAAGCAATGCATACAAATTCTTAATCAAAAGAGAAATTAATCAATGGCTCATACAGATAGTAAACATAGATTTATGCTGGAAACCCTTAACTGGGAGAAAACCATCCTTCCTTGGTGTCTCACCTTTCAACTCTTCATTGTATTAATTTCCCCATTCACAATACAATATATACAATATTTTAGGTATTCCGTAGCTACCAAAACCCTAATCCCTTAATCCAGGATCATCAAAAAAAGTTGTCAAAGCTGATGTGCCCACACACACACATGAAAAGAATATAACACATACCCAAAAATGCTCAGCCACATTATTCATTGATTGCTCCAGACAAACGCCACTTGAAGACACCAGTTGACCCTCGGGTGAGTAAATGACCCAAGCAGTGGAAGCCATGTTCTGTCTATGACGAATCACACCATCTGGGAATCTTAGGTAAACTGAAGACTTCATTGACATCTTCCAACAAAGGAAAACTTAATAATCAAGTCAATGACTCAAAGGAAAATATGTATATACACTAAGATACACTAGTATACAAAGTGTCACACCCAAGCTTGAGGGCTCAATCGTAATATTTTTTAAGGTAGAGCCCATTTCCAGGCTCATCCAACATATTTCGTTCATAATCTTCCAAATCATAGGCTCTGTTAGCGTCAGAAGTCACTCCTGGATTGCTTGCAGGAGTAGAGCCCAATGCCCATCAGTTTTATGTCACGATTTTTTTATAAAGGGTGATCAAATGGAGATAATGGCTCTAGGAGGTATCACTCTAACTCAGGGACTGAGTCTGGTACATAAAGAACAGAGGAGGTCTGGAATCCTAACTTCAGCCAGTGGGTTGATTTAAAGATGAGCAGGTGGAAGAATTAGGAGAAGATGAACAAACAGTTGTGAGCAGCAGGTTGCGGCGGTTTGTAGGGGAAAAACTCCGAAAGCAGGATCCTCCTGGTTTCAGGGCTTCGAGAAACTGAATAACGGACTTGACTGGATCCTCCAATTCTAGGTCGTTCAGTGTTAAGGAAATCACAGGGACTGATTAGAGGCTCCGTAACTACTACAGTGATCCATTACAACATCATCCTATAATAGTTACAGCTCGACTGGATCCTCCAATTCCGAGCTGCTCTAACACAGTGTAAACAAAGACATGATAGAAACTAGCATTCATAAGGCAAGAAGTCTCCAAAGTTCATACATAACCAGAACAACAATTCTTCATTAAAACTTTACAACCAGGGAGCTCTGCTCAACCATCGATCCCCTACAAAATGGAAAAAATGCCTACATATAACCAAAAACCAAAACATCAGTAGCGGGAACGAGCAGCTGCATTAAAAATTTGCATCTGCATGCCTTCTGACAGTCTGCGCATGCAAACTGGACGATTGTGCACCCATGACAGATGCCATCTTAACTGTGCATGGCTTCAGCAAGGGAAGTAGCTGATCCATTTAAATGCCAAGCTAGCATGTGCAGACTTCCTCCGGCTGGTCACGAAATCGGGCCTGGCTTCTCTGGAAGAATGGGTACACAGGACCCTCCTGAGCAGACTACTGGTCAGACCCTCCATGCCATGCAATTAATGATTGAGGCGAGGCCTCAACCACCCTCTCTTTTCTTCATTCAATCCTGGAAGCTACTGGGATTTATCCCACATCGAATCGATACCTGAGACATCGTCGTTCCTTCCTGCTCTCAAGATCGTTTTAAATCCCCTCTTCTGAGCCAAAGTGGCTCTTTAGATTCCTTTCAGGAATCACTGTGCAAACCTGATCCACAGGTCCTTCTGACTTTCCTCTCGGCCTCTGCACCTAGCCGTGGTGAACCCTGACTCTATATCGGGGTTTCAGGGTTTCGGACTTTCCGCTGCCACCAACCACTGTCCTCGTGAATCCTCGATCCCCGATTCTCTGATGAGCACTTCCACATACTGGCCCTCCTGGATCAGCTCCCGCTCATATGACCAATCCCCGTGACCGTGAATTTATTCCACTCCTATCGGGGTTTCGGCGTTTGCAATGTCAACGTGCGCCTGTCCTTAGGAATCTCGATCCTCCGATCCCCAATGCGCTTCAGCCTTAGCCCTTTGGTTGCACCTGGTCCACATGACCGCCTCCCTATAAGACCGTAGCCTTATACTCCGTTGTCGGGGTTTCATACTTTTTGATGTCGAAATGTGCAAGTCCTCAGGACTCGCGATATATCGATCCCCAATGCGCTCCTTTGTGTGTTTTCCCCTACTGGCTATAACTCCTGGTCAATGTGACCATCGCTCCATGTGACCACAGTCCAACTCCCCATCAGAGTTCTAGGATTCACGGTTTCAAAATGCACGAACTCCTTGTGCACGGGATCTTCGATATCCCGATTCCCGATATGCCAATGAAGCCCTTCTGTGGAGCTTTCGCCTATGGCGCTAGATGATATTGCTAACAAGAAATATCACTAACAGGCTCCTCTATCTAAAACACATCGCACGATATAAGGACCATTCCACATAGGGTTGAACTTTCTTGCCCCCAATGGTTCTTTGGCTAGGACATACAGGAGAACCAAGTCACCCTCAACGTACTATTGAGGACAGAAAAACCTATCATACTGAACCTTAACATGTCATTTATTCGCTTTGATAGTCATAGAAGCACCTTGATGCTGCTCATCTAGATTCTCTAGGTGCACAAGGCGTTCTTCAAGATTAGATGTGTCAGTTAGGAGCTCAATTTCCAGTTTGAGGGAAGGGATTTCACATTCAATTGGAAGGATCGACTCCACGTCGTGTACTAACTGAAAAGGATAAAAAATGGTGGAATTATTTACCGAGGTTCGATATTCCCAATGCGCAAGGTAAAGCATTAGATGCCAATCATATTTACTCTGGATGACAGTTTTTTGCAAGATGGTCTTGAAAGATTTATTCACTACCTCTACTTGTCCATTTTCCTGAGGATAATAAGGGTAAGAATGACCATGCTTAAACCCCATTTTTGATGCTAAATCCTTCATCATTTCATTCTGAAAGTGACTGCCATGATCAGTGAAAATCTCCTTTGGGATTCTGAACCATGATATAATTTGGTTGAATACGAAGAATGTTTTCATCTTACCATCAGATTTAATGATAGGCATGGACTTTGCCCTTTTAGTGAAGTAATCCATGACCACAATAATATGTTGATTCCCCCCAACCAAAGCTGGGTTATAGTCCATAAAATATTACCCCCACTTGGTGAAGGGACCGAAGGTGATGATTGGGTTAAGAGGGGTTGGATGCAAGTGCATTTTCTGAGCGAACACTTGGCAAGGGTGACACTTCTTGACTGCTTGAACATAATATTTAAAAATTGACAGCCAAAAATAACCGGCTTGCAAATGTTTTTGGGTTGTCGCAAGCCCAGATAGATGACCACTACAAGCCCCAATATGGCAGTCATTGATAAATGACTCAACTTCCTTGTGACTCAAGAAATGATGAAAAATATTATCTATGCCTTGAAGATACAAAGTGTCGCCGATGATAAGGTAGTTTTTTCTTGATGACGTATATGTCTTCAATTGTCTCTCGACAGATGTTGGGTTAGCTTCAAGGTTTGAAGATAAATTATAATGTCTCCATACGATGGGTCCAAATATGAGATAAGGAAAATATGTTCATTTGTGAACGAATCATCATGAATAATGTCCTCATCTAGTCGAGGGAAGTCTGATATCAACTGGACAAAAACTAGCGATTTCTTAGACTTTGCCGAAGCAAAATCAAGATCAAATTATCGAAAAATAACAATCCACTTATTTTATTTCCCCCCTATGATATGCCTGGTAAGAATGTATTGAAATGGATTGATATCTACAACTACAGTAGTTCTGAAAATTAATATAGAATGTCATAAACTTTGAACTTGATGTACGAAGGCCAAGGCTAGTTTTTGTACGTGAGAGTATTTAAGTTCAGGAATGATTAAGTTTCAAATGAGATAGTAGACAATGTGCTCATGGGGCTCATCATCCTCCTAAACTAGAACCATACCAAACGTCTCTTTGGACGCCACGATATAAAGTGAATAGTCTCTATTGTAGTATTGAGGCTTCAATAGAGGCACCAATAGCAAGGATTTCTTAGGAGAATAGAAGGATTCCTAGGTTCTCTCAGTGAGATCGGAAGAGCGGTTCAG
>CBVK0101412020.1:0-10413 GCA_900067695.1 Picea abies | reverse complement strand
TACATCAAGGCCCTCCTGTGATGAGTTTTGTTCCGTCAACTTCAGCTCATTATCTGGAATCAAGACTTAGAAATTATTTGGTACCTTGGAGCTTTCATGCCTCAATGGCAGGTTTCCTTGATTTCGACAGTGGGTTTACATCATTGATCCCTAATCAAAAGATTCCATCAGATGTTTGACTTCAAATAATTTATTCACACTTGATGGATTGTACTATGGTACCTTGGGAGTCATTGACATCAATGGTGATTTCCCTTGCACTTGTTAACGGTTTCACTAATGACCGGTAATCAAGTGGTTTCTACCATGTTCAACTTCAACACAATGTAATCACATGGTTAGATTCGTACTTTGGGCGACGAGATTGAACACCCTAGATATCATCTTTGTGATCCAGGTTGTGATGGAGTATGTATAATTTGTGACACATAGATCCATTGTGTATGTCTCGTGGCTATGTCATCTTGATTTGAAATTTCTCGCATAGATCCACAGTGTATTCCAGTGTCTATGCTATATTTTGACAGCATGGATCCACAGTGTATGATTGGTGGCCATGACCCATGTCTATAATGTCATTAGTCTATGATCTGAGTATGGGAATGCCTACCTCAGAATTGATATATATATATATTTTGCAGATGCTTGGTTGTTTGCAGGTTTCTAATTAGGTGTGCTCCTGGTTCTTGACACACACATACAACTTACAAAGTCTATCGACTATCACTGGTTCCACCCTCATACTTTGTGGAGCATTCTGTTACCCATGATTTTGGTCATCATGATGATGTATGGATGATGGTGTACTCAGTATCTTCTAAGAACCTTCTCCTGAGAAAAGTTACTTTCTTCTCTTTCCAGAAATATCATTTTTGAAGGAGGTTCACAGGCTGCTAGTATATTTTCCTGCGAGAATGCATGATTCTTGCAGGCTGAATTAAGCCAGGGTGAGAGAAGTTCACACTGTGTTGAACTACTAGGGTGAAAACTCTTTCTTAAGAAAGGAAAAAGATGAATTCTCGATGCTTCTAGAAGGGAATCTTCTAGAAGGATGAGATGGCATTCGAATGGTTATCCTAGTACTGAATTCCTTGATATTTTGGGATCATTCTTATCCAAGTAACTAATTCATTCTCTTCTATATATTGAGAGAATTCTCATGGAAAATTTTAAGCAAACAGGAAAGAGATTCATTAGAGAATTAGTGAAAGAATTGTGTGAAGGACTGATGCTACAACAACGTAGAAACTCCATCAAGTTCATCCAAAGGAGTTGATCTTCTTCATGCAAGTGCGAAAGTGTGTGTGTCAGATCCAAGGGCCATAGAACAGAAGTTTGAAACATCAAGGCTCAGGTTGTAAGCTTTAATTTCCATTAATATGATACAGTAATATGTCCCTTTCCCATAAAGCTATTTCCACTTTATTGTATAATTCCTTGATCATATACATAGATTGATTGTTGAATAGATCATGCTTTCTTTACTTTGGTTGGTTTGTGCTGTCTTGGTCTTGGCTTCACAAGAGCACTGGAGCAAAGCAGGAGCAACAAAAACCATAGGAAGTGATCATAAGGTATTTCATTTGTTCTTGCCTCCTATTTAATTCAATAGTCAAAATCTAGGGAAAGAGTACTATTCTTTCTTGCTTTGTTCTAGATCTAGGTGGATCTAGGGAGATCGGTTTGTGTCTGCACTTACGGATTTATCCAATAACACCACCCCAGACCCGCAGGTCAGGATCCGCACAGGATATTCTCCTTGGCCCGAGAGATAGACTAGATCATTTATTTCCCTTTCTGGAAATCTACCCACAACAACACTTTTGAGGAAATTGCTCTTTTATTTAATGATATGAGACTTCATGAATTTGAGAGTTGTGATGTCATGTAACTCTTCCACTCAACCCCCAAACTTTCGATTCCTGATTTTCCGAAATACAGATATCCTGGTCTCCTTTTTCTCTTCGCGATTTTGGGGTTTCAACCACCGAAAAATGCTTTTACTATACCCTTAGGATTCCCGAACCTTTGAATCTCGTAATTCCGAAACTCTAAGGTTCCGCTTTCAAGGAGATCAATGAATGTGAACTCTCCCTTGATCCAATGGTGAGTGCAATTTCATGTACTGGGAATTCAATATGCTAACACTTAAATTCTCTGTCCTCTCAACCTTCCGATCTTTGAAGTTCCAAAATATCGAAATGGTACTTCTCCTTGCTATTTTCCACAAACCTCGACAAGAGTCCTTTCAGACTTTGGGTACTTGATGTGTCAAGACCCAAACTTGCAACTCAGACTTTCGAAGTCTGAAACTCCAAAATGATATGACGATCCCATAAATCTTGATCAACAGTTGACATTAACCTAGGTTATCCAAAGGATGGCTCTGTCCTGACTGTTATCCCTCGCGCAACTTCCGTAGATCTAACGATCCCCATTGTTTCGGGATCCTCCTTGAAGAATTTTGACCATCCAAACTTTTCCTCAAAGAACTCTGGTTCTAACTTGGCCTCTACATGATGACTAAAGGCTCCTCTTCTTCTCTTCAACACCTTGAAGGTGCAAACTCTCCTGAGCTTCCTTTCTCAAACTCAAATCTCCTATGAGATTTCTACACGCACTCCTTGCGGCACCCTTCAGATACATCTAAGTATTTGAATTATTTTGAATTTGTGCAACTCCTTGCGACAGTAGTCTTCAACTCTCTCTTTGGTTGACAAGTTCTGAACTTCCAACCAACCTGCGCACACCTTGCACTGCTTATGTGCCTGACTTGCACTTCTGTGGGAAATGAGAACAATGGTATCCCTCCTGAGCTTTCAAAGATGAACTTTGAACCCATCAACGCACTCCTTGTGGATGCTCCACTGCACTCCTTGCTGGAACTTTGACTCAAGAAGAGAAACAATTGAAACTCATTTCCTTACTCTCTCAGACTTCAAATACCCAACATGAAATCATACATACATAGCATAAAAGCAAATGTACAACAGAAAGAGTAAAACAACCATGAGCATAACATTCAACATGTATACATAGAAAACATTAGAACACCATGAGTCTGAATCAAAGCTTCATATATTAATCTCAGAACTTATGTACATGGGCTCTTCTACATAACTCTCTGCTTCTTCTCTTCTCTATGCTCTCTTCTCAATTGATAATGTTAATGTTACAAATGATACAAGATGAGGGTGTCTATAGTCGGTTTTCTCTCTTATGCTCTAAACTATCTAATATGAATTTAAATCTACCTACTCACATTAATTATGCATAAATGCCTTCACCTACTACAGATGAGAGAAACTGCTCAAGATCTGTTTACAATCTCTAAGTGTGCTTCCTCTTAACTATTACATTAATGTTTCAAAACATTTCAAAAAATGTGCGTTGGTGCTTTCTAGCTGTCTGCCATCTTCATGCTTGCTTGCTGCTTATGATGCTCCTTCATCACATCATAAGCAGCCAGCCAAGAAAGCATAAAGACAGAAGACAGCTGGAAAAGCGTAGCATACATTTTGCACCTTTTGAAATGTTTTTGAAAAATTAATGAGCAGATATTAATGTAGTAGTTAAAGGAAATGTACGTGCATGCTGTAAATAGATCTTGAGAAATTTTCTCTCATCTGTAGGATATAATAGACATTAAGTTTGTTTAATGAAAGTAGGTAGATTTGAATTCATAGATTAGACAGTTAGAGAGTAGGAGGGAAAACGGATATAGAAACCCTCACCCTTGTATTATTGTATCATTAGAGGAAGAACATTATGATCATTTAGATTTTCAAAAGCTGTTGAGCTGTAGCAAAGAGCTATAGAGAAGAACCCATGTATAGGAGCACTTGAGTTAATATATGAAGCTTTGTCTCAATTCTCATGATGTTATGATGCTTACTGTTTACATTTGTTGAATGGTATGCTTACAGTTGATTTAATTCTCTGTTTACACATTTGTTTCAATACTATGTTGAATGTGTGATTTCATGTTGAATGTAGGAAGCCTGAGAGAGGAGAAGAACAAGTTTCAATTGTTTCTCATCCTGAGAGTTCTTGCAAGGAGTGCAGTGAAACGTCTGTAAGGTGTGCATTGACAAGAGTCTGAGTTTTATCTCAGAAAGCTCAGGAGATATACCATTTCTCTCATACCAGCATAAGTGCAGGTGAAGCACAAAGTCATGCAAGGTGTGCGTAGGCTATTTGAAGCCTTAGAAGTTATCAACTAAGGTAAAGGTGGAAGGAATTTTGTTGCAAAGAGTGCACAGAGTTGAGGATTTGAATAACCAGAGGTTATTTGAAATATTTCCGCAAGGAGTGCGAACAAGATCTCTCTTGGAGACTTAAGTTCGCAAGTGAAAGCTCATAAGAGTTAGTACCTTGAGGTGTTCAAAGGAAGACGGGGAATGAAATCATCATGCAAAAGTTAATTTCCAGTGGAAGGACACTGAGTTAGCTTGGCCAGAGATTCTTGAGGAGTAAATCAGATGGTCAAAATTTTCCATGCAGAACTCATGAAGTCGCGAGGACCATAGGATCTAGTGAAGCTGCAAGGTAGTTAGGAGTTGGGTGAACCCATCACTTTGGTTTCAAGAATCAACGTGGACCATTGATTATGGTCAGTTGAGCCGTTGGATCATTTCAATATTTCAGGAGTCCTGATGATAAGGAGTCGGGACATAGTGGAGTGAAAATCCCAAAGTCACAAAACGCGATAGGACTTTGGCGTGGAATTTCAAGGTTTTGACACTTTGGGTGTCAGGAAGTAGAGGAGGAAGCGATTTTTGGAATCAAGAGTTTCAAACTCCTGGTTCACGAAAAGCTGAAAAATATAGATCCATTGGATCATGGAAGATCTCAGCCATAGATATCACAGGAAGTGAAGCCTCAGGAATTCAGGGGTCAGAGCTTCGGAAGGCAAGGAACCTTTCCATTGTGGATTTTTGCGAGTCACAAAATCTCGAAGAACGAAAGGAGATAACTCCTGAAATTGCTAAGAGAGAAAATCCAAAGGGTGGGTCACAAGTGTTAGTCAAAGGATACATGCGATAGAAGTCATAGGAGTGGTTAAGCTTTGGGAAAATCCTGAAAGACCATTGATCTCTCCAAAAGGGGAAATTTTAGAAAATAAAAAATCATAAGGGAAGAGGAACGAGTGTTGGTCATTCACTCAAGTCCCAGAAAACTGAAATAAGTGGCAACAAGAGGCATGTGTTTGACACATTGAATGAGTCAAACCTCATTGATGTTTCATGTTTCAAAGGTTGAAGAGACAAGGGGCTTGAAAAAAGGATTCGTGAAATTGCGAAGTCCGAAGCTCCGAATTGGACAAAGGCCCTGATCACATTTGTTGGTCAGTTGGGGAGTTAACGTCAATGTTTGATCACGTAGGCATAACTCAGAAGGACCTGTGGAATACACCTATTTGTGTGTGTGAAGTACTCCCTATGGGGAAATCAAAGAGTCAATCAGACTCAGGGAAATATTTAGAACGATCCTACGTGGATCTTGCCCCAAGGGTCGTGGGTCTACACCAAGGTTGCAATATACTAGATGTAAAAAGTATGCAGAACAGAAACGAAATGCTAGAAATGGTAGAATAACAGTAATATAACTAGCATAATCTCCAAAATAACACAGAAATGATATAAGAACAACAATAGAAATAACACTTTGATTCAAAAAGCAATGTTCATAGGCCTCTTCGAGGGGGAAACCTCCAATTGAGCAGCACTCTCTTACAATAATATTCAAGCTAGGGTTTTCATACCCTCGACCCTTATTTATACTAAATATGTCTATCAAGAGAAGCATATAGAGGAAGATCCTTCTAGAAGTGGAAGCTTCTATTAGGTCTTCTTACATCCCCTTTATTCTATTTTATTGAAATGCCTTATCAATATTGACCTTTATTATATCCGAATATATTGATCTACCTATGTGCAGGTCAGGACCCTAACATGTTCACCCCCTTAAAATAAACCTTGTCCTAAAGTCTTGAGATGTGGAAACTGCTGCAGAATGGTAGCTGGTTCCCAAGTGGCATCTGTTGGAGTCGTATCTTTCCACTGGACTAACACTTCCTTGATGGTTCTCTGACACAGGTGATGCTCACACTGGTCCAAAACTGCTTTTGGCTGTAGAAAAATGGATCTTTCTTCAGCTAACTCTAGAAGGTTGGTTTGAATTTTGCACCTCATTCCAATCACCTTCTTTAAGCATGAAACATGAAAAACAGGATGTAGCTTCAACTGACAGGGCAGAGCTAATTGATAGGTGACTTGCCCCACACGCTTGAGAATTGTATAAGGAACATAAAATTTGGGCGCTTGCTTCAAACAATGCTCGGCCTTGAGGGAAGTTTGCTTGTATGGTTGGAGTCGCATAAACACATGATCCCCTTCTGCAAATTGACGTTCCGAGGGACCTTGATCTGCTTGTTGCTTCATGCAAATTTGGGCCATGACCAAGTTCTCTTTAAGGGTATGAAGAATATCCTCTCGAACTGTAAGTATGTGGTCAACCTCCTGGACCTTCAAGGTACATGGTAAGTATGATAGAACTGAAGGTGGATTATGTCCATATACTGCTTCAAAAGGAGTCATGCGTGTAGTTGTATGGTAGGAAGTGTTGTACCACCATTCCACTAGGGGCAACCATTGAGCTCACTAATGTTTCTTCTCAGAGGAAAAACACCTTAGATATGTTTCCAAACACTTATTGACAACTTCTGTTTGACCATCAGTCTTGGGATGATAAGATATGCTGAGATGAAATTGGGTGCCCTGTATCTTAAACAATTCTTGCCAAAAATTGCTTGTGAAAATTGGGTCATGATCATAAACAATAGAGTGCGGCATGCCATGAATCTTGAAGACCTGATCCATGAAAATTTGAGCCATCGTGGATGTAGTAAATGGGTGTTGAAGAGTGCAGAAATGAGCATACTTGGAAAGGCGATCCGCAACCACCATTATGAATGATTTATTCCCTGATTTGGGTAAGCTGGTAATAAATTCCATAGAGATATCCTTCCAAATAACAGGTGGAATCATAAGCGATTGTAGCGTGCCTGGAGATTTGACTGTTTCTCCCTTGTTCTGTTGAAACATGTCAAATTCAATGACAAAATTACGGATGTTCGGTTTCATACCATCCCAGGAAAAGGAATGTTTGACCCTGTCATAGGTTTTGGTGAACCTTGAGTGCCCCACTGTGGGTGTAGAATTAAGCTCAGAAAGTACTATGGATTTAAGATTTGATTTTTTACTTAAATACAAATGGGCTTTGTATCGAAGCCCATTCTGGAGCCAAGAGTAACCTGGGGGAGTCAAAGCATTGGTTTGCAATTGTTGGATTAGATGTGAACTTTTGGGATCTTGTAGCCATTCTTGGCACACAGCTTAGAGCCAATCGGGTAGAATGAAGGAAAGAGAAAAAAGGGATCTTTCTTCTTCATATTTTCGGGATAGTGCATCTGCTACTACATTGTCTTTTCCCTTCTTGAAAATGATCCCATAATCATATTCAAAATGCTTAGTCACCCATTTATGTTGCTCCGGAGAGGAAATGCGTTGTTCCAGAAAGTACTTGAGGCTTTGATGGTCGATCTTAATTTGGAAGTGTTTCCCCAAGAGATAAGGATGCCAAAGATCAACAACATGCAGAATAGCCAACATTTCCTTTTGATAAGTGGGTTTGCCCAAATTCCTTTCAGACAGTTGTTTGTTGATGAAGGCCAAAGGCCGACCCTCTTGCATAAGGATAACATTGATTCCTTTCCCTGATGCATCACATTCCAACACAAAGGTCTTTGTGAAATCCAGAAGGGTCAGAACCAGAGTGGTGCACATGGTCGTCTTCAAGGTTTGAAAAGCTTAAGCAGCGGCTGGAGTCCAAGTGAAAGAGTTCTTTTTGAGGAGAGAAGTGAGAGGTGATGCAATCTTTACATAATTCTTAAAAAACTTTCGATAATACCCTATTAAGCCCAGAAATCCACACAATATTTTGAGAGTCTTCGGGTGCAACCAGTCTTGCATAGCTTCAATCTTTTTCGGATCCACCTTGACTCCATCCTTGCAAACCAGATGACCCAAGTATTCTACTTCTGAGGCACAAAAAGCACATTTAGACTATAGCACACCCACTGTGCCACTCTAATACTATGCTTAATCGCTCTGATACCAAACTATAACACCCCCCCTTCACTAATATTTCCATCTACCCAGGGTTACTATAACACTACTTGATAGATAACCCAAAAAATCTGTAGCGCACCTTGGCTACCTTGTAGGTGTTACTATGCGGAATAACACATTCTCATTCTTAATTAATCACATGCATTTAAGAAATGAAATACATTTAAGCTCAGAGTAAGCATAAGAATCATTTTATCATAAATAATCCATGGAAAATACCTTAATCCAATTGCACAGTAGAATGCATGATCATTATAATACACAGAGATACAAAACATATTGATAAAATGAGATAAAACATAGTTAGACACTCATTTTGTAACAATAGTGGGATCCACCAACCAAGTGAAGGCCTTCCACGAACCTCCCAGCCTTAGACCACACTGCTCATCAACTTAGCAGTGGATCACCCCCGAGCTAGGACTAAGCTCCACCCCAAGGCAAGGAATCCTAGCTAGGCTGAGGTTACAGGGAAAACAACACTTATAATCTGGAAGGATTCTTCCCAAGATGCCATCTTATGCCCACTACTACCAGACTCTCATTCCCCACATGCTTGTTCCTCCCGGGAGTATACACCTTCACAAGAACAGTCCATCGGTGCTAATCTCCCTCTCTAGGTCTTGGAAACAGGCTGGATTAGGAAGTCTCACACCCTGAAGCTAGTGCTGGACACTCTCTGGAAGAAACCTCTTCCAACAAAATCCACCTCCCTCACCTAGAGAGAGATCACACACAGGCTCAATTACCACCTGCACTGGGCAACAATCCATGTGCAATCCATCTTGGCATGACCCCCCATAGTCAACCAGGAATACAGACTCAGACCTCTTAGAACAAGCTTCCCAATGGCAGTCAGGCCTCACGGTGCTTATTTTCAGAATTTCTTGAGAAGCAATTTCCGTAGGGGATTACACAAACTCTCTTCCCCCCGACAGAATGGTAGGTTCCCCCCGAGGATAGACTCATGTTCTAGTAGTCCGGAATGCGTGACAGACAATCCACACAAGGTTCAACTCAGGTTCATATGGTTCATATCAGGGATATACTGTCTATCCCAGAACAAACACAGACACACGCCTCTTTCTGGTTCAGAGGATGTACGAGAGTTTTTCTACAGGAGTCATACCCGTTCCTTTCTAGCAGTCCATGAGTCGAATAGAGGAGGAACCCCCAAAACAGCTCATCTTGGCCTTTTTATTGCATGCACCAGGGTTGACACTTGTCACCCATGCGACTACATGCGTTCCTTCAGCGTGCGTGCCTCCCACCATTTGGAAAATCACATGTCCTTCCAAAAGGACTTAGGTTAAAAACATATGATGCACATAACTTTTGGAATAATATTTAAATATTATTTCCAGGCTTAAGCCCCCTAGGCTCAACACTTATCCCCTTTACCCACCTTCAACCCCCCAATTCCTTGCCCACTCTGTGGATGCTCAGTCCCCCTTCACTCATTCATCATGGTCGGTCTGCACCTGGCGGTGTTTATATTTTATTAAATGTTCTGCTTACATACAAGTACAAAAGCAGGCTCCTGGCCTTCAACACTTAGGCTCCCTGGCCTAACAACACATAAGTCTCTAGCTTATAATAACTTGGCTCACCAGCCTATAAAACATAATTACAATTCCTTTCAAAACATGGTTTACAACGGGGCTTGGCCTTGGGGACACTACAATCGCCCTCCCCTTTCTTTTTTGCACTGTCCTCAGTGCAACTTTACACAACATTTGAAATCCTTTCAAAATTTTCAAAAAGATGTGGGTACTCTACCTGCATAACCTCTTCATGCTCCCATGTCATGTCCTCAGGACTGTACCAGGTCCACTGGACCTTTACAAGTTCTATAGCTCGATTCCAAAGCTATTTGCCTTTCCTGTCCAATATGCGCATAGGATGCACTTGCAGGACACCCTCTGGTTCCACCTGAATCACATTCCAATTGATAACATGATTAGCATCAGGTACATATTTCTTAAGTGGTGAAACATGAAACACATTATGTACAGTCATAGATGCAGGTAAGGAAAGCATGTATGCAACCGGCCCAATCCTTTCCAGGATCTCAAATGGCCCACAAAATCTTGCTGCCAACTTGGCCCAACTTCCCAGCCTCAGGGAACTCCTGTTAGTTTTCACTTTTAGGAAAACATGATCACCCACTTTGAATTCTCTATGGGTTCTGTTACTATCAACGTAACTTTTCTGCCTGTCC